>JAHZMT010000958.1:0-21761 GCA_027743785.1 Sinhomidia bicolor | reverse complement strand
TACTTATGTACTTTGTAAGATCAAAGGTCTTCATCAGAAATTTCAAAGATGTCATGCAAGTGGAAGAAAAGATTAATTGAAATTTTTTCAGAGTATTTTAGATAGAAACTTTGCTTGCTAGCCTTTTTGAGTGCCACATTTTATGCAAAGTCATTGTACTGCAAGTACTAGAAATTACTCACATGTATGGAATTTATGTTATCTTATCACTCCCTTAGGTTTTTGGATATAAAAATCATAATCTCCTGCTCAGTTTCACGGCTTAACTATTTTTTTTATTTTTGAAAAAATAGTTTCTTCTTATTGGAACAAATGATTAGGCAAAATTTTGTCTACGATTTGAACTACCAAAAGCAAACTTTATGAAATTTCATGTATGCAAAGTGGTCAGAACGGCGACGATGTAGATAGAAAATTTAGAGAGGATGCAGAGACAAACATGCAATGAAACATAAAGCTCTAGATTTTGGAGAAAGACACGTTTATTTTATAGCAAGAAAAAAAGGTTTCTTTGACTACAAATGCAGAACAATAGATAAGATGCTTTTTACACAGTTCTGTAAAGACTTTTTGAGAACTGCGACGTACTTCTAAATTAGATACTTATTATATCTACACGTCATATATCAATATAGTATCTACATAATTCGTAGATTTAGCAAATTTCCTTTTATAATAATATGTATTTTGTATCACTGGGCTACACTTTCTTAAGGTTATAACAACCATAAATCCAGTGTTTTCTTTATGTACAATATTATCTATGATAATAATATTGTAGGTAGTAAATAGAATAATAATAATAATAGTAGTAGTAATAATAATAATAATATAATAATAATAACGATAGTAGTAAACGACGCGTTTATTTATTTTTGCTGTGTATGTAGTACTCTTGTTTATTAATACAACATTACACGTCTCTCTCTAGTCTTGATATTTGATTCAGAAAATAAGCTACACTTTGATGAAACAGTATGGCATGATAAGAATAGTATTGTTATTACATAATATATATAGTAGTAGTACACGATATTGTTATTAGTATTTTTACAGTATAATTTCATTATTTCTATTTATATTGTTGGCTCAACATTTAAAAGGTTTGTTTCTCGAGTTCTCCTATCAGTACAGAAAATAAACTCAGTTATGGATACTGTTGATCCCAATGGCGTCACTGATTTGTGTGTTGCAAATACTTAATAATAATTACTTGACAACGGCTATAAAGCTTGATCTCTTCATATCATATTATCATACATTCATATTATAATCATCATCATCGTCATGCTATGTAAAAGTAACAACAACAATAACAGTAGTTTGATAATAATAATAAACTGTCACGTTGATCACCATGACATTTCATTTTTTTACCATGTAAATTTAATTAGCGGTAATAAATCTAATGCAATAATATTTATAACACCAAAATTGAACATTTTCCTTTTTTTCTTGCCTTGAAAAATTATTACTGTCTTCCCAAATGAAATATACACAAGTTCTGTGAGTAATTCAACCTTGTGAAGCCTTCTCAGTTTATGAGAAGTTAAAAATACACAAGAGTTTTTTTTAGCTGGGTTGACATATTTATTTTTAAGTCTCAAAAAACTGTTTCTTTTTCATTTGGGACCACTGCAAATCGTTTCATTTTTTTACAATCTACACGGAATTTCATTATATTTACTTGAATACTTAAAGACGACAAAGAATGGGGGTGGGTGTCATATACAATCATGTCATATGAGGATGATTGGATATTATTTACGCTTAGAATAATAGTTATTTATGAAAATGGCAGACAAATTATTTGACAATCTATAACACAATAATTTTACATGATATACTTTGGAAGTAAATATATAATATGTGTGTATGCACTTTTACTGTTGTTGTAACATTTTAGATACCTTGAAAACAGCTGCAAAAATTTACAGTCGTTATTCATGTGTAGTAGTAGTAGTAGTAACAAATCGATAAATATATAGCATCATTTTTTTTCCTGCTAAAAATTAATATTGTTTTTTTCTTTGTTGCACGACCCAATCCCTTCTAGGAGAAAGCGGAGATTGATAATTATAATTATAATAATAGTAATCATATTGTATGTGTATTTATGCATTTTATTTGACTAACAAGACTATAAGCTACTTTACTACAGTAAATAACACAATATCGAATTTTTAAGTTAACTACTCATCAATGTATAATAATAATTAATATGTATATATGTTTATGCAATAATATATAAAATACACGTCTCTAACAATAACAACAGTAATAATCAATTCAGCAATGATTACTAACGTTTAGCTCCATAAAAGTTTAAAGTGCAGAGTTCATCTTGTTGAGAATCGTCAATATAGCTCCTCAATCAATTATCTTTATAAAAAATTATCTGGGAGAACGTTTATATTCGTTGATAGAAAATATTTTTTTAAGGAAAAGGTAAATTTAACATCCTAATGTACACATTTTAAAAAGAGCCTTGTAAAAAGGTTCATTTTAAATGGCATTACTCTTTTTTCTTTCTCAAATAAATAAGTATATATATATTTAGTAGAAATAAGTTGATTTAGATTTTTCTAGCTTAGTAAAATTAATTTTATAAGCTGTCATCAAAGTACAAATAGGAAATCGTGCGTTAATCTGTGAAGGAAGTTTTATAATTTTCATCCGGAGTCTCACGTCGTCACATTAATTTTAAAAACTTATCATTATCCTAAAAAAACACATTCGCATTGAAATCATTATGGCATGGTAAAAATGTAAATTGAAATTGTGAAAAATCTTGATCATTCATCATCAACATCACTCACTATGTCGCTAGTAAAGTTATCAGTTTCCCTCCATACTAATTACTCAGTTTCATATTCTACAAGAACTAGAAAAGTAAATCAAATTCCAGGGATTTAAAACACAATCATTATTGTAAAACATGAAACTGTAAAAAATAAGCAAGGCAAAAAAAAGAATATATTATTGGCACATAATCATACTTAAGTTATATTTAAAATGAGAATGTTACGGGACGAGCCGTGAAAAATTCTAACAATCATCGTCAACACTGAATAATGAATGAATAACATTATTATTACTAATAATATTATGATTATTTAAGAAGAAGTAAAAGAGTTGATAATAAATAAACGGCGAGTCTATAAATAATTTATAAATCAAATGAATATCATGATGATGACATAATAACAATAATAAGACTACTAAGTAATAATAATAATAATAATTTGTGGTAGTATTTGAAGGTGGCTTGGTACACTGATTTCCTTGGTGTGTAACTTCAGTTGCTTGATTGTTGCTGTTACCGTATTTTTTTATGCGAAAGGAAGTTGTTCAATTCACAATTTCAATTCTTCATATAACTTAAATCATGTACGTTACAAAACAATTTTTATAATATTAAATATGAGAGAAGACTGATAATCGCAGTTTTCCTCTAGAGACTAGTATACAATATTACACCAAAGACCATTGAAATATATATTATTTATATATTACGATTGCCATTAACAAAAAAAGGAAAAAGACCCTCAAGATCAACATTGAATACTTGCTCAATGAACAGATACTTTTACAAATTACATGTATATGTTTATAATATATATATTATATGTATAATATTCTATTTTATAAGAGTAGCAATGATAATAAATTCTTCATATAACAATAGTAATGTAGTATTAATGCTAGCTGATGATCAAAAATTATCTGGTAGAATAGAGAAGGCACTTCACCCAGTCGACAGTGAAAAACGATACTCTGCTGCGAACATACCCTTCTGTCAATACCGACTGCTTTCTGCTGTTGTTGCTTTTGTCCGTACATTTACAATATACAGAGATGCAACGAGGCTTTATTTTTTGTAAAGAAAACCCAGTTGCAATTATTGATACACTACTTTAAAAATCGAAACCTCTGTAGTTTGTTGTAGGAAAACATCAGTTTCATGTTTCCAGAGATATGAAGAGGAGACTTATTTTTTTTGCGGATGATGTCAGCTAAAGAATTTTCAAGGGGTATGGTTATCCTTTGAAAAGGGGCTACTCTTTTACGAGTCGGTAGATGTGGTGTTGAGCTCCATGGTCAGATGAGGATACTTCGAAAACATAGGCAATGCATAGAAGAGTTTCTTGAGTTTCTCGATTGGTCACAACCTGATCAAAGGGAGAAGAGAGGAACAATTGCGTTACATTTTGATAAGCTGGCTATAAGATTATCATTTTATATCAATACAAAAAGGTAATCTGATTATGTGAGTGGTAATTCCACTCATGAAAATGACAGCACTCTTGTGATGATGCTCAAATAGCCTACCTGAAGTATAGTGAAGTTTTCAAGCACGCTATTCATCATGTACTTCTCTGGGAGATGCTTCAATTTGTGGATGAAATTGATCATGTATTCACACATGGGAGACCGGTGGATGCGATATACAAACCGTCCATTTTCAAAACGCGGGTATTCGGTTTCTACTTTTTCCACTACCTGCTTGCCAAACGAGCAGACTTTGGTCGAACAAGTGATTGCCATGTTCTCATTACTTTCGTACCTGAAAACGACACAGTAACCACACACAGTGTAAATCCCTGGTTACGTTACATTGCGGATATCAAATTGCATGAAGCCCATGAGACGTCCTCAATATACGATGAAACTAACACTAATACTATTATAATACACTATCTTTAGTTTCTTACTGGCTTGTGACACCGTAAAACGCCTGGGTTTCGTCCTGGATGTTGGAATTGAGATCAGCCCAGAATTTAACAAGGAAGAAAGCATTCTGCGGTCCTTTGTCATACAGCTCCTTTAAGCCACCTTTCTTTTCGGGGAATTTATCATAGATTTGACGTATATCTACAGACTGCAAAATATAATTGACGATTAGTAAATAAATTCCCAAAAAAATAACATTTTCAACTCAAATTATGCTTCCCCCCACTTTAGTACACTACTAGAACTTTACTTACTTCAAGAACAGGATCTGTGTAGGAAGCAGGTCCGATGTGCACGAATAAGTGTTTTTGATACTGTAACAAGACAAATGTGCATTCAACAACCTAAATAATAATTATTAATAGCGAGTGAAATATCTTGGATAAAAAATGTTAGCATACTGTGTCATGATCTCTGGTCTGCTCCATAAACGCAGAAAATTCTACGAGGCATAGTTTGTGAGTGGCTATGGCTCTTCCTTCCCAGGCAGCACTTGGTGGACCAGGTATCACATCAGAACCACCGCTTCCGTTTCCAGCAGGGTGCGCTTTTCCTCCACTAGCTCCTCCGTAAACAGTCTGAGCGAACGGCTTAACGCTGTAATAAATGCAGACACATCAAATGTTTAAACGTTTGCAATAAATAAATAAATAAAATCAAGCAAATACAATCTGTCGTTTGCCAATTCAAAAAAATAAGCTATGACTTACTCTTGAGCAGCTGGTTGTAATCCTGTTTGCCAGAACTAAAATGCAAAAAAAACAAAAACCGGTTTTATTATCCTAAAGAGTACACATACATATATGCGAAATCACATACCCAAATTAAACATGGTACTTGATTTTTCGGTTGAAGATATAAAAAAAATCTAATTTATTAAACTCACTGCTCCGGTGTAAGGTACTGGTGTACCTAGTCCCAAAGTGGCAAGTCCAGCAGCTGCCGCTTTGTTGTGCATGGCGGTTGCTGAAACAATTTGTGCACTGGACATGGATGACATGGTTTGGAGGGCTTTTTGGGTGTCTTTGGCCTGCTGGTCCTGGTTTTGCTAAAAGGAGCACTGAATTAGTACCCGCGGTCTACACCATTTCATTTCTACTGTCGTCATTACATTACACAACAACAGCAGAAAATATTTATGATTGAAAGCAAAATAGTATAATAAGCTATTACTTTTAATTTGGCTTGGATCTCTCGGAGCTTTCTTCTGGCCAGCACCTGGATATGTGAGCTCACTTGCTTGCGCGTTCTCGTTTTGCCCGTCCTCAGCTTGATGTAGCGTGCGATCAGCTCATTACGACCTAAAATGTTCAAACGGAATAAAAGATAAAAGATTTTGCTTAGATAACAATTGGTCTTCTTCTTCTTGAAGATGAGTTTAATTTGATGATATGAATGCTCCCAAAGTTCCAAGATGCAAACACCTTCTTGCATGCATGCGTGCATGCATTTGTACAATCTGATGAATATTTATTCGTGATAATGAGATGCCAACTGCACGCTTAAATTTCTAATTCTCATTCCTTACGTGGAAAATATTGCAATTAGATGATATGCTGATTATGGCTAATAGAAGAACGTCGACTCTTTTAATTGAATTGAATAAAAAGGATCAACTTATTTGGTTCTGTGAGTTTATCAACTTACACTTGCTACATTTCATAAATATACCTTCTTCGTCAACTGTTATTTGTATAGTAATTTCATTGCAGCAGTCTAAAAGTATTTCAATACGCAATAAATAATTAAAATTTGCCAAGTGTGAACAGGCGCCGTTCACAGCGTCGTCGTCACCGTTATAGCTAGCTACTGCGCAAAATAACTGTAACATTAAACTTTTTAATCAAAAAAGATTTTTTTACTACTACATAAAGTTCAGTGGGATAGGGTTTCTTCAGAGATGATGATACAATAATAAAATCCTATTTAATTTTTTTTAAAAAAGAGCTGTGCTGAAGAACCATGATTATTTCCAGTGAACAAAATGCATTCAAGTTCAAAGTCCTTTTAATTGAAACCGTTCCGCAAGACCAGTTTTCACAACAATCAAACTACGACGAATCACTGAATGCATATCTCATATTTACTCAAATGAATGAGCAGTGCGATGAGGGCATTCAGAGAGAAAGAAAAAGAGGTACATGCATAATAATATGGAAACTTAAAAAAAGACGACCCAGCCATCCCATCCAATCCACCCATCTACCTACAACTTCATCATCATCATGGTCAGTTTTATCATTTTATTGACACTGAGTTGCTGGCAAAAAAACAAAAAAGGAAGGGTGCAGTGCTGCAGTGATTAAAATGGGTTGTTTTTCAAATGGAAGGATCACCTTTCTAAAAAGCTTCATGTTATACGCATTTTATTCGAGTCGTCCTCATGAAATTATTATTATTATTACGATTGCTTGGCCTTTTGCTTCAGTAAGCAACACTATAAAAGCGTCTATTTAAACGTGTATTTTTCATTCATAAAATGTTTTTTTCTTGTCTGCTCTTTGTTTCCGTATCCCAACTACACCAAATGACTCATCATCATCATCACCATCAGTCTTCTCACTGCCGTCAATCCAAATGTAAAATGCACACAAAATATTCTATTACCCATCAGCATAATAATAACCTTATGAATGAATATATATATACTTACATATACCTCAGGTGTGCCCTAAAAGCATGTTACAAGTTCAATAAAAGCCAATTACACTCTGAAAACCCGAACAAGGACTCATTACTACATGTTCATCTTAATAAAGAGAAATAAACAGACTGGGGTATAGTGATGCTCAAAAAGCTTACCATGGAAAATATCTTTTTTTGTATCCTTTTCAACAAAAAAAGGTGAAATTTATAGAGAAAACTACAGGAGAGCTTCAGCGACAGCACCACTTACTTGCTTGCCTGTTTCAACAGTAAACTCGTTTGAAGAAAGTCAAAAAAGGACAAGGCAGCCAAGCAGCGTTTTTCCTATCCACCTTTCTTACATTGCCCTCCAGATCATCTTCACACGCGCAGGTATTATTGTATAGTGTGAAAATAAGAAGGAAAAAAAGGAAAGAAAGTGCACGCAACGTAATAAGAAGGGAATATAAATTATTGAAAAAAAGGAACAGAAATGAGTGAGTGAATGAATAAATGGACCACTAACCTCATCATCATCATCATCATCATCACCATCCCCATCGTGATAAAAGTTAAAAAGGACAAGGCAGCCAAGCAGCGTTTTTCCTATCCACCTTTCTTACATTGCCCTCCAGATCATCTTCACACGCGCAGGTATTATTGTGTAGTGTGAAAATAAGAACGAAAAAAGGGAAAGAAAGTGCACGCAACGTAATAAGAAGGGAATATAAATTATTGAAAAAAAAGGAACAGAAATGAGTGAGTGAATGAATGAATGGACCACTAACCTCATCACCATCATCACCATCCCCATCGTGATAAAAGTTTGTTTCCCTCTATCAAACACTTATAATAACAATAATGATGGTGATGTTGATAGGATCTAACCTTATTTTTTCTCCTCTTCTGTCATTTTATTGTGCACATTGTACCATAAACAAGGTAATAAAACATATATTATGTATCCCAACACCAGCAGCACCATCCACTACTACTACCACCACCACTCAACAAAAAAAATAAAGCGATAAACAAGGAGAGAAACAAGAAGCATCAGTTTTACATAAACATTAAATATCATCTCTTCTTGGCGATATTTTTAGCTACCAAATAAAACTTTTCTACTGACTACTACTACTACCACTACACTAGTATTTCTGCTTCCCTTTCGTGCTTTTACATAGGTACTTTGTTTCAAGCTCTAGAGATGCTTGTCATGATGAGGATGATGATGGTGGCGGTGGTGGTGGTAAAGTAGTAAGCTTTTACTATTAAATATGCCTGTTTTATAATATGTCTGTGTGTGGTATTCTTGTGATGATAATAATAGTAATGATGATGATACTCTGGATGTTTGTTCGAGTTGTTTCTTCCCGTTCTTCTTGTCATCATTCTGGGCAGGATCAGCAATGGTAGTAGTAGTTGTGCTTCCCACACCATGTAATAAATAGAAGCTAAAAGATCCATCTATCTATATACCATATACCTATATCGAAGGACATAAATATTTTGCTGGGAAAGAAATACACACAAACGATGAGCAGGAGAGGAGAGGAGAAGAGAGAGAGAAAGAGAGAGTCCATGAATCCTCCAGAACGTCACCATGTTATAAATGAGGGACGCGACAGAGACAAATCCAATAAAGAAACTCACACTAGTTCGAAACGATTTATAAACGCTCAGTCTTATCCTGTCCAATCTTATTGCATCAAAATGAAAATGGCTCAGGGTAATTTCATCACATGTCACAACAAACACTACAACAACAACTATACTATACGAGCGACTCTACTCTCTCTGCGAGTAGAATTATTGGAGGAGATAGAGTAACAGTAACAGCAGCAGCAGAAGCAGTAACAGCACAAAAACAACACGGCGACAACAATGACAATTTTCATGTAGTAAAGTGGAGAGAATAGAATACCTAGAAGTTGCAAGTTTAGTCGTATAGTTTAAGGGAAAAGAGCAGCAGCGGCAGAAGCAGTAAATAGTCTGCCACTGTAGTTCCTAGTACTGCACTCAGACAGAAACGGTGACGATTTCCTATGCTATGCAATGTCGCTCGTTATGAAAATACGAAATGTATTTTGTATCTTCTCTTTCTCTCTCTCTCTCTCTTGCCATTTTGTAGTCGTGAAATGGATGCTCTTTCAGTTCACACGCCGCAGTAAATAGCGTCAACGACGACGTTCATTCAACTGACTTTTTTTTCTCTCTCTCTCTTGTTGTGTTCTTTGTCCTGTCCTCAACTGAATTTCCTTGTTGAAAAGGCTCCCTACTTACTGTCAGTATAAAAGCTACTATTAAACTTTGCTGCTGCCGAGAAAAAGCAAATCAACCGCTTTTGGCCGTCACTTAGAGAGAGAGAGAGAGCGACCAAAAGAGAAAAAAAACGAAATAAAAACAATGACCGTGCTATATTTTCCCTTCCCACCTAGCAAACCAACCAACCACCCAGCATATATAAGATGCTTATGTGTAGTATGAAAGTGAGAGAGAGAGAGAGAGATAGAGAGAGAAAGGGAAAACAGAGCACATTAGTCAGTGGGTGAAAGCTAAAATTGCCTCATCATTCGCCATTTTTCTTAGAATGTATGCCCATTATAACGTCTTATTGAATGTTTCGCAGTCATATGCCAAACATCATGTGCCTTCAATGTGTACCAACCACCACCGGCAGCACAGAAGATATCCTTTTCCTCGTTTTGTATGACCTGCTCACATTTTTACTTGGCTTTGTAGATACTTTGTAGGACAAGACACACAAAAAACCTAAACAAATTAATGTCCCCTTTTGCACCGTTTTATTTTCAATCGGTTACAACCAATAGAAATTGTATTATTACAACAACGCTGCCACCCGTGTAACAAACACAGTATCCCCTTCACTCACCGAGCCCGTGCTCATTTCCAAACTATCGCCACTCCGAATTAATAACCCCTTTTATTACGTAAAATAAAGGTAACGTAATTTACAGTTCCTTTTTTTTCTCAGCGTTCAGTAGTATTTTTACTCTTGAAGCGGTAACAGTATTAAATTAAAATGTGCCTCCTCTACCACAGCGCGTACTCTCTCCTGCCTGTGAATAAAAAAATACAATAATCGAGGCGCCAACTGACACGATAAAGAGGAACGAACTGGCCTCTCTGACCTTTTTTTAAAAGTATAAATATACTCAAGACGTAGGGAAAACATTCTTGTGACATGTTCAGTGGTGTAGTTTATTTTTTTTAAATGTACTGCTACCTAACAGTACTGATCTAATAAATGACCATCATTGAAGAAGAAGAGAAAAGGAAAAAAAAGAAAATAAACTGCAGAAGCTCATAAGCAGAAAAAAAGAGAGAAAGCCTGAGCAAATTCAATATAAGATATTTTCTATTAGTAAACATCGAGGTTTTTTTAAAGGGAGTGGGTAATAGGAAAAAAAGATGCATAGCATATGACGGGGAAGAGGAAGAAGGAGAAAAAAAGTGGTGGTACTTGTGTGCCATGCAATGGTTCTTCTGACAGTGATGATGATAATAATGATAATAATAATAATAACAATCGCAATAACATAACAGTTCAGTAATGGTCTCTTCTGGTATAACTTTCGATGTCGAGAACCAACCACCTATAAATATGACCAGGGAGAGAGAAGTGGCATCAAGAAGCGGAAACTGAAAAAAATGACTATCACGAGTTGGTATATTGAATAAAAGACATTGGAAAAAGTGTAATTTGCCCGGTAGTAGTAGCTGTGTGCTTCTACCCACAACAACAATTCTCTGATATAATATAATGCTGTCAAATTGCTCTTTTTCCCATGTAACACACACACGAAAAAAAACTCTGTAGCAGTAGCCGTAACGTTTATGAGAGTTTTTTTTTGCAGTGATAGAGTACATATTTATTATATAAGTAGTTGTAATAGTGCCACATGCACATTTTCATACGGATCTTTCTCTCTCCTCCTCTCTCTTTTTTTCGATGTAACGTTCATTTTCACCATAAAATTGAGGAAAAGAGCCAAGTTAACGCATTATTGGATGTAAAGAATGCGAGCACGAGAAAAACTATGCTACTATTGAATCTCGCTTTATCGTTTTTCTCAATATTATTTGTCACCCTTACTCGCTACTTTACTCAATTCCACACATCACTCGTCTCATTCAGCCACAAATAAAAAACCGAAAAGACATTTTGGGAAACAAAGCGTACTACACTTTCTCTCTCTCTCTCTCACTCTTTCTCCCTTTTCTCTCACAGATTTCGTATGTGTACGATAGAAAGAAGAAAAAAAGGCCATCAAGTAGTAGTAACTATATAAAACTTATATTGTACAACAAAAATGCTAGTGTTCTTAGTTGTTGTAACCGTAGCTTCGCTTCGTCTTCTTCTGCAAAACGTGAAATGCAGTAGTTTTAGTTTTTGTTGTATGCGGGCGGACAACTCCTGTTGTTCAAGAGAAGGAGAGAGAGAGAGAGAGAGTGAAGAGGAGTTGGGAGAAAAGTAAAAAAAACACACAGAAAAGAGATTCTCTCCTGACAAATGTATCTCTTATCATTTGTCTTCTCGACTTGGAAGAAAAAGCCAAAAGGAAGTGACTAGACACTCACAGTTGTATAATCTCTTGACGTAAAAAGTGCACTTCACCACGCTATAATATGCGTTCTTTCTACCACCACCGTGGCAAATACCAGCAGCATCACATGAAACAAAAAAATATATATAATAGAAGAAACTAACGTGATAATATATATGGCACGACAGAAAAAAAACAAGTTAGCGTACATTTATTCATTCATAATATTCATTGCACATACCATCCAATAATACTAATACCTACTAAACGGTGTTCTGGTACAAAAAAAAATCTAGAATGTGTGATGTGGTAAAAAAAACACAAGCACCCAAAAGTTTTAGTTTGACTTGACTTGGCATATATGTACTTTTACCTAATCCGCATCTCATTGCCCCTGTCAGTTTCACAGAATGCCCTTTTTGTTTTTTTTCTTCTTGCCTCTCTCTCTCTCATTTTCTTTTTCAGTTTCACACTATCTTGTATTTTCTCTGCTGCTGCTGATGTTGCCTGCCTTTTCTCTCTCTTCTTCCTCTTTTCCCTTGAATGTATGTACCTACATGCTGGCTGGCGTATATTGAAACCGTCATGGGATGACAACTGATGAAGTGTACCTTTCCCAAGTTGCCATTTGTCAGGAGAAAAGTTCATTTAGCTTTCTTGTCACGATATCAATGATGATGATGACGCGTTCTTTTGTGAACGCGTACAGACAGATAGCACGCCAGAGCTGCATGCTTAAATGAAGCATTCGCTATGGTAATATTCTTCTAAAAGAAAATAATAATATTACTAGCTCTCCTTCTTTGTCTCTCTCTCTCTCTCTCTCTCTAGAGATGAAAAAGTTCATATGATTCGGATTTGAATAAGAATGGCATGTAGCTTAAATCTCTCATTTTCACTGATACTTCCGCTCTCTCCGACTGCGTGTATTTCTCTATTACTTATATGTATGTGTCGACTGTGTGTGTGTGTGTATATAAGAAGTCAAGATACAAATCTTCAGGGAAATTGAATGAAAGATACGTAAATGGTATTGGAATAAAGTCATTTCCCACACTCTTACATTAGCTCCTTCCAAGTTCAGCAGAGCTTGTGATTTTATTGAGAATGATTTTGTGTACACAAGTAAAACAAAGATTTAATTAGAGCACGTGTGACATTTACTTCCTCTGAGTATACTACCACTTTAAATTGACGGCATGCTCTGAGACATGTTCTCTGTCAAAACGTCCTGGCACAGAGAGAAAAAGACAACCTGCTACCCATTTTATTATACTGATTTACAAAACAGTTACACAACAGACTCAAAACAAGTATCATAATTTGATACATGCATAAATAAACCCCCTTCAATCAATTCTGTTTCAAGTGGTTGTGTATTTCCGGAATCGTATTGAAAACTGTGTGTTATTCAGCTGAAGAGTCAGTAGTGAGTGTCATCAAAAACCATTTCCCTTCAGCATTATTATTATTATTATTATTACTGTTGTTGTTGTTATTGCCGTTTATTCAAACATTCACAACAAGTCCTCTTTGAAATATCTATAAACACCCAATTAGCGCCTTTTCCCTTCAGCATTATTATTATTATTATTACTGTTGTTGTTGTTATTGCCGTTTATTCAAACATTCACAACAAGTCCTCTTTGAAATATCTATAAACACCCAATTAGCGCCATATCATTTGAGCTTAATTGCACATGGCATGGCACAAGGCTTGTCACTTTTTAGATTGTGGATAGATTCCATCATCTACATATCTCCCACACTCCGACACCACCACCACCACATTTCCCATTACCATGTTCTCTCCCTTTTTCCTTCCTACTTTACAATAATCATCTCGTTTATCCCCACTTGAGCAAACACGACTACTGCTACATATATTTGAA
The DNA here is from genome assembly GCA_027743785.1 of Sinhomidia bicolor. Lineage (NCBI taxonomy): Eukaryota > Metazoa > Arthropoda > Collembola > Entomobryomorpha > Entomobryidae > Sinhomidia > Sinhomidia bicolor. The sequence goes on along the minus strand of JAHZMT010000958.1, from coordinate 7,942 downwards.
AGCTATGCGGAGTAGTAGTGTGGTACAAACCACATTATACAAATTTCAAGTAAGTATAATCGCTAAATAACTCTTGTGCGCAATTGTGCATGGAAACTAAAAGTATGGCATTATTAACCGATGAGTCAACTCTGCACACAAAACTAAAAAAAAGTAAACTCTCTGCTAAGTAGTAGCACCACTGTACACTCTACCTACCTGAAAACTAAAAAGAAAAACTTTTTTTATACCCAAATTTATTTCTCTTTTCTGTTGATCCAAAAAGTTTAATCAAAGCAAAAAGAATCCATTTCCACACAGAGAGTACTTGTTATAAAAGTATGCGCTCTTTTACTGATGCCTAGTTAGTTTGGTGGTGGTGGTGGTGTAAATCTTTTACACTCTTCTTCTTCTTCTTGTTCTCTTCTGGCGCTGCTTAAAAAAAGCCAAGTGTGCTACTTTCAATGTAGCTATATAGAATAGAAGATAGTCGTGGTGATGGTGGTGGTGGTACAAGAAACAGGAGAAGGACAAGAAGAGGGGTGGTATGAACACGAAGATAATAATGAGCCTCTACGACTCTACCACTACTACTCTTGTTTTATCTTCTTCACGTTGACGATAAGTAGCAGTTGTGTTCCACTTGAGTAGCTTGATGGCACAAATCTAAGAGGCACTCCATATAAATTTCGTACCACCTTGAAAGAACCACAAAAAAGCCTTTACAATGGAAGATGTGTCATTTGTACAGAAAAAAAGAAATCATTTCGATCTCTTTTGTAATTTTGAAAATATATAAATTGCTTCTTCTTGGAGAAATAATATACTTAATAATAATATTTCGAGTGGAATAGAAATATGCAATTTCTTTTGTTTCTGCATAATCATCTTGGTGCCGTCATTTTTTTCAGACAGTTGTTTCAAAAGTACCATCATGCGTAAAAACATAAATATCCTTATTGAAAAAATATATAAACCACAAAAACATACACTATGCAATAATCACACACATTTTCCATAAAAGTTATTGGCAATGATGGTCAATCAAGTGAGTACAAGTGTGGAGACGTTGACAAACGTCTATATTTGCATTATTCGACCAATGATCGACAATAGTTTTTTTCCCAACATGCAAACTTCCCCTAAATTTCATATACTGAGAAAAACATTATTAAGCTTTTATCATCATCGAAAAAAAATTGTAGCAAGCAGAGCCGAGAGAGAGAGAGAGGTAAATAGAATACCAATCTATACAACTTCCACAGCAGTTTGACGTACAACAATATATTAAGAAGTGGCGAGAGGACGACGAAAGCGAGAGAGAGAGAGAGAAAAATAACCCATCACACAACTACATTATTACAGACTGCATTATATTACAACAAAAGAATGAGTGAGCTTGAACAATGCAAAAATCGGGAGGGGAGTGGGAGTCACACAACCTGAGTGAAAAAAATATGAAAGGCCCAACTACATACATGCACTAATAAATGAATATGGCAATATTATTCCCGTCTCGGGAATGCGACCGTATTAGTGGCATTAGTAGTAAATTCATATAAAACCCGATTTCTATATTTATATGGTATTTCCTCAAAACATTCTACTACAATACAGATATATATACCTATACATCTCTAGCATTTTTCATATAGAGAAAAATTCATACAGATTAATTTAGTTTTTTTTGTAGTATACAAAAACTTAACATGTCAAACCATCCAATATATAAAGATGATGATAAAGCAAAAAAAATAAACTCAATTTAAAATACATCATTTAAAAATAATCTATTTGTTATAAAAAAAGCGGGTATGCTTTAGTTGGTACTGCACATTTTCAGTCCACACAAGTCACCATTATAAAAATAGAATTTATGTAATAGTTTGCATGTTATATTAATTTGACTCGAGGAATAAACCCCCAGTATATAGGAATTCGTTTATTTGAATTTACCGAACACGCATATTAGCCAAACATTGACAGAAGACCGAGAGAGGGAGAGAGAAAAGGAGCGCTTTATATATACATATATGTGCTCTCTCCACTACTCTCTCCTTTATCATCGTTCAGCAGCAGCACAATAATAATAATAATAAAAGTATTCTATACCGCCTTACTGACTGTTTGTTGAACTCTCATCTTATATATATTTTTTTCGTGGATTATTTGAACGTATTTGGATTGAATATGGTGGTGGTGGTGGGGTGGTAGTGGTGGTTGCGAATGCAGAGACGACGTCGGAAACGCAGGAAAAGGCAAGATGGGAAATGCTAGATAACGCCAGTAGATCAACAGAGTTAAAGAAAGCTTGACAAAAGTAAAATATGAGGAAATCTACTTGCTCTCTCTTTCTCTCTCTCTCTCTCTCTCTCTTGTCTCTCCACTTGAGCGACTCTAACCAATAAAAAAATAATATTCAATACTATGAAACAAGTATGTCGAAAAGAGAGAAAGAGACTGAAGAAAAAAATAAGACGAACAAAATGATAAAACTGAGTGAGTGACTGACTGACTGGAGAACAACGAACGAACGAACGAGAGCAAGACGAAATAGAAAAGGATATTAAATTTTGTTATTTTTCTTTTTTTTTGTGGATGTCTATTCCTTCCACTCTATTCCTCTCTCTCTCTCTCTTGACCAGTCCATCTTTCTCATTTGTTTTTTTCCCTTTTTACTTCATTTTTACTCTCGTGCTTCGTCTTCTCCCTTTATTGCAGTAAATACAGAGGACGCAGAGCGAAGCATGAGAAAATAGAAGGACGAACAGGGCAGGAGGATAAAAGGAGGAAAAACGAGTAAAGTAGTAATCATAGGGTGTATAACCTATGACAATATAAGACGAATGAGCAACCAAGAAGATGACAATAACAATGATGATGATGATGATGATGACGATGTCCATGATCATTATTATGTCGAGCGGAGAAGGCGAAAGAATAGCAAGTTATATAAAAGGTACATCATCATCATAATCACACATATTGCAGGCATCATAAATGAAAAAAAAGATGATGAGGATTACATGATGTTTCTATCTTACTGTTGCTAAGCTTATACAGGAACATATGCACCTACACGTATTTCCTTTCTTCTTTGAGTTTTTTATATATTTTTTTGTGTGTAGGCAGTCATCAAACTGATCATTGACATGTAATACACAATATTATTCAATGCTGTTGTCCAACTGATAGAGAGAGAGAGAGAGAAAAAAAAGAACGACACGGGAACGGCAAGAAAGAGACGCGTGGATGACGAAAGGGGGGAAATCGGGTATTTGTACGTAGTTGTGTAGTAGTAAATTTGATATTTGTTCACTCACAAAGAAAGAAAGAGAGAGAGAGAAACGAAGACTGAAAAGCTAAAAGCTTCATTGAATAGCATATTCTAATAATACGGTATTCATATGCATGCATGAATTTTCAGTCACATTATTACACATTTCCACACAAAATTCATGCAGGTCATATGGTCGGTCGCAGTAAAATAAATAAAAATAGGAACGTTTCCAGAGAGAGAGAGAGAGAGCAGGAGACGCTGCTAGTTTTTCTAGGAGATAATATTAAATTGTGTCTCTTTTCCATGTATACAATAATAACGGACGTCGCATATGATATCAACGTAAAAACAGTTACTCATGTATATTGGTTGCTGCTAACAAACTCAATTCTTTTTGTGCTGGGGCTGCTATGACAACGATACACAAAAATAATAATAATAATAAAATAATAACCATGATGATGACAGTAAACCTACACGGGAGTAAAAGAAAAAGAAGAACAAGAAGAAATCGGAGCAAGAAAAACCATTTTCTTTTTTGTGTTCAGCGAATAAAAAAAGTACAATATCATATCGCTACAAACGAACGGAGAGAGAGAGAGAGTTGATGTGGAGTGCAAAGGGGTCCTCTTGTTGTTCATAAATAAAGAAAAAAAAGAAGGTAAGTTCAGTTTAGAAACTTTATATTACTGTAAATATATTTTTGAGGCAAATCAACAACAAGATATGAATACATGACGTTACCATATGAACATATACTTATTATTATTATTATCACTATCATCATCACCGTCCTCGTCACCATATCTCGAAAAAAAAACACCAATATCAACTTGGAACAGACAGAGAGACACAGACAAAGCCCGTGCAAAATATATTATGAATGCTATTTATTATTAGAAGTAGTATCACTACAGAAACACATAACACATGCATCCATACATATTATTAAAACGGGGAAATTTCCAAGTATTATATAAGTGCATTATTGTGTGCTGCGTTGCGATGAAGCTTCCATTCTTTCGGCTTTGAAAGTTGAAATTTTCCTCCATTATTTTGCTGCTGCTGCTACTTCTGCCTTCTTCCACTTTGAAACAGACCTTTTATGCAATATTATTATGTACGTAAAGTAGTATATTACACACATAAGGCAACGTTCTCTCTAAAAGTTGGTTGAAATGTGAAATGAGAGAGAAGAGGCAAAGTAGAAACATCGGGACTGCAAGGAGTAAAACAGAGGCAGCAGCAGCAACAGCATGGAAAAACCGTGTATCGGTCGATTCTCCATCAGATCACCCGGGAAGAAGAGAGAGAAATATGTGAAGAGAAAATAGGATACAGCGAAAAGGAGAGAGAGAGAGAGACGTAAAACACGAGAGCATGCACATAATATTATTATATGAAGTTTTTATGTATATATGTAATAAACATGCATACAAAGAAAATAAGAGGGGATGGATTGAGAGAGAGAGAGAGAAAAAAAGGAAGCCCAAACTCTAGCAAAAGAGCGGAAAAACTCTGACTGAGCGAAAGAGAGAGAGAGGGGAATCCACAACCATATATATCCCAACTAAACTATGCCAGGAATGTCCAATTAGTGCATGTACCTAACGGGATGTACAAAACAGTCTGAAAAAGTAGATTGCTGCTGCTCTGATGCTGCTGCTGCTGCTACTACTACAACGTTTACCACTTATAGCTATTATTTTGTATGATGACGTCTCGTCTCCCCTTTTTCCCTCCATAATATACCAAACCTTATGAGCTCTCTCTCTCTCTTTTCAGTAAGTTGTTGGTAAAACGCCATACCGCTGGAAAAAGCTATATATGAGAGAGAAGAGGAACCAACTAAATATCGTATGGACAAGTTTACGAGAGTTTTTAGTTATAATACAACTTACCACTGTGATGACTGGCTTTGCTGCTGCTGCTGCCAACAACGTACGAAAAAGCAAAAACTTGGGAAAAAGTTGTATATTTTCGACTACTTACTAGAAACGACGATGACGACAACTACTGCACACATACAACTTTCTGATCTTCATTCTACTACAATAAGTCGTGGAAGACGAAGAAGAAGAAAGAGAGAGAGGGAGAGAGACAAGAAGTAAACGAAGAAGAAGAAGATGATGATGATGATGCTGCTGCTGCTGAGGATGACGAAAAACGGAGGAAAGAGTACAAAGAGGTGGAAATTGTGGCTGAATGAAGGATCAACAACGTCAACGCTTGTAAAGAAAAGGGAGAAAGGAGTAAATGTACATACAATGGGGAAACGGATCACATAACTTTAATTCTTGTAATGTATGAGTACATGTGTGTATGTGTGTGTGTCTACCTACACTGTAATATTCTATCTGTGTATGCACAAGCCACCGACTTACTTATGAGCGAGTAGGTACAAACTATTATGAAAGAAGTGAAGGGAGCCACAAGTCACATAAAGCATAAAGAATATTGTTATGGGGCACTCATGCCATCCATGAGAAAGTCACATATAAAACAACATTTCACACGACATTACGAAGGAATAATGCTGTGAGGTCGACGTAGTCGTCGTCGTCATCATCATGGTCGTCAGTAAACGGCTTATATTGAAGTAGCGTACACTCTGTCATGCTCCTTATCGTCACCAGTTGAAAGAGCAGAACATTTGCAAACTCACAAAGTCAAACTTAATATTCAAAGTAGTAAAAGATCAAGAAATAAAGTTAATGCCTGCAACTAAAAACAAACTCTCTCTCTCTTTCTCTCTCAACTTTGACGCTTTGCTTACTCACGCACACATTACAATTTGTAACTTTAATAGACGCATATAATCAATCCATCATCAACCTTCCAACCAAACAATAAAAACGAGTTGCTGTAAAACATGCATGCATTCATGTTTCCTCCCTTGTATTATTCAGATAGATGCTTTCTCGTATGAACTTTAGACGACTTTAAGGGAAACGACAAGAAAAACAGACGAACTTTGCAAAGCCACCAAGTTTGAAAAGTATACTTATATTCCCATAGAATAATACTTGTGATAATAATAATAATATGTGTTAAAGTTACGTGTATGAGGAGTACTTATAAGACAGAGTGAGTTAAAGCAAAAACATGAGAGTCTCTGCGCCATGTTCATGGATAAATAAAACTTGTGCGATAAGGCTCCTCCACATTTCATTATAAATACTACGGCCGTTAACTCCATCCAGACAAACAGCATCTTACAAGATAATCCAAACACATTATTATGAAAAGAGAGAAGAGGAAGAAGAAGGTTGTTGAGATGAGTTTCGTATAATACCAGATTAATCCTCTGAACCGACTTCGTTTTCATCTTTCTTTCTTGTTTTCCCCCTTTTTCCCTTTTCCTCACTCACTCTTTCCCTCTCTCTCTCTCTCACACACACACACACCGCCAGCCAACATCCAACCAACCAACTCATGCAATATTTTCAAGTATATCAGAAAAAAGAGAGAGAAAAAGAGAGTTTCTCTTCTTCTTTACTCTTTCCACCTCAGCCAGCCCACGACTTTTTCCGTCCACTAACTTGCTCTTTCTTCCTTTTCTCTTTCAACACATCTTCCTTTTTTTCTCTCTCTCTCTTTCCCCAACATTCTCCGGTCTTCATATAAACGAAGAAACTCATCACCAGTTTTCTCTCTCCTTTTTTTACTCACAGCAGCAACAGCAGCATCTGTCCTTTTTCATCTAAAGAAAACCATTGGAATGAAAGAAGAGGTTTTTTTCTTCTTACTAACTAACTAAAATAACTAAACAAATATAATAATATATACACACACACACTCACATACATCATAGACAACGACCAGTTTCAAGTTCCATATCATCCAAAATATAAAAAAATATAAAATAAATCCACCTTCTTCTTTTAATCATCATCGTCATCAACTTCTCCTGTTCCTTTTTTTCTCTGCTCACCACACACACAAACACACAGGAACACCAAACAAGACACAACTACTCCCTCCCTTTTTTTGTTTTGATTCCAGCAGCACGTTGTGCAATATTATTACTAAACCTGTCCAAAAAGCTTGAATGGTATGACTGTGATGATGATGCTTCTCTCTTCTTCTCTTTTTGCCCTTTTACTTTTTTTCTTCTTGTTTCTTCTTTCTCTCTTTTTCTTTCTTCCATTTCCTTACTTTTATATATATATATATATATATACGTTTATGCTCTGACTTGTTCATTCTATTTTTTTAACCATCATTCTCATCATCATCGTGACACGCCACCTTTTCTTACTCGCCTTGTCTTTTCCATTCATATGAAAAGGTATTAAAGTGGCTATTTTCTAGACCACGCGTTGTAGTCATGCTGAAAAAAAAGTTAACCAACTTCCCCTTAAAAATACAAAACGTAAAGAAAAACAAAATTTTTAACTTTATCTGGAAAAGGTATTTTTTTAAAACAAAAAAACTATTTTTTTCTCTGCTTTCACTTGTTTTTCTTTTATCATTTGTCTAAAAAGCAAAATGCTGTGTGTAAATTCATAAAGGAAACTCTGGCACAGTCAGTGTCCAACAAAGGCATCCCTTTGTGGTGAAAACAGCAAAAAATAATAATAAATAAATAAATAAAAGTAAACTTGCATCATCATCAAAGCCATTCCTTCTGCACCACAACGTTTTTCTCTTGAAAAATACCTATCTGTTTATCGTGAATAA
>JAHZMT010000957.1:0-10403 GCA_027743785.1 Sinhomidia bicolor | reverse complement strand
ACAAGCTTTTGTTGCTGTTGTTGTATGCACTGTTGGTATTAGTGAAAAAAATAAGGAAGATGGACGCTGTCTCTAGCTTAAAGTTGAAGTGAGAGAGGAAGAAAGCTGTATGAATATGCCATATTATCATCACCCATCATACATCTATACATATGCTCATGTTGTGAGAAAGTGCTTTTATGTATATTTTTTATAGATTTTAGAAGGAACAGTCCATTCACGCCAGTGTTCAGCGGCAGCGGCAGATTCCTGCTTACAACCGAAAATTCAGCATCATTACAAGAACGAGCATTCTTCTAAACTCCTTAAGTGGATACATGCATGCAATAATAATATATACAGCAGCAGCAGCAGTGCGGGGTAGTGGTAGTGGAAGTGGTGCTATATTATCATCCATCATCAATATTAGTTTGCATTATGCTTATGTTTTATGTACATACACTTTTCCCGTGGCGATGTGCATTTCTTTTTACAAATGGATTGTCAGGATGGAAGAAGCCGATGGGCTCCTGGCTCATCTTCCATCATCATCATCAAAGCAGCGCAAGCAACAATACAATTTTTTTAAGCTGAGCAGAGCGCAGCAGCATGTCATATAGATATATGTGTATATGCACCTATGTGAGTGGATGAATAAAGATTCTCATTTATTTTCTCAAATCTCTCTTACAAATTGTTTGATTACTCTTTACGTACCGCCTGCCTGCACCACCACCGCCATCACTTTTTCCTTCTTTTCTCTGGCGTGAAACATCAAGTTGGGGTATTAAACGTAAAACATTGAGAAAACATGATTTCCTTTAACAAAAAATACTAGTAGAATATCACCGGGTACTACGACTCTATACTGCTGAGAAGCGCGCTTACTACAGATAAATAAATAAATAATATAGATAGATAGATGCACTAGCTATCAGTAGCACCGCGGCACCAGCAACAAAGGCAGAAATATTTTTTTGTTCATTTTTTTAGGCAAAGCAGTCATTCATGTAATATATATCACCACTTTAAGAGGAAGACCCGGCAACTTTATGCACTTTTTTATACTATCCATATACATATACTCTTGAGAGAAAGAGAATAAAACGTGAAAACGGAAAAGAAAGCACAAATAGCTTGGTTATAACGTATAAGGCGATAGTGTGGTAGTTGATGTTTTATTTGTTTGGTATGAATGATGGAAAATGCCTCGTTTATTCATTCAGCAGGCAAGTAAGTGTGGAAAAAGTTGATGATGGTGATTGGTGATGATGATGATGATGATGTTGAGAGGGCTTTTTAGACTTTTTTTTCGTGGAAGAAGAAGAAAACGAAGAAGAGTGAAGAATACAAACAATGTAGATAATAAACATGTACTCACTCTACTCACTAGCACAAGCTTTCTCTCACAAAACACAACATACATAGATATCTATCAGAGAGAGATACATTTATTATTGTATACTTTACTATTCCTGTGAATAACAACACACACCATCGTCGTCATCATCATCATACCACACGCTAAGATGAGGAATCATACAAGTTGCGCCTGGGAAATGACCCCCGTGGGTATCATTTTCTCCTAGATTAAAACCACAACTCAATAAAGTCTGATTATATACTTTTAGGGATGATATGGCGGTGACAGTGGTAAATGGTGTTGTTATGTATTTAGATGCATATACATTTAGATGACTACCTATTCTACGTACATTTTATACATATAAATATTATTATTATTATTATTATGTATTGTCTAGTGATCCTTTTTACACAACCGACAACAACAATATCACACCACGCCATATATACATGCATGTAGGTATATTATTATTATTGCACTTAGTTGCTTTCCCCACTCGGTTGTTTCAAAATGCAACTTTATAGGGTAGCGTGTATATTTATTACGAGAAAGTATGTAGTTTGCAGTAAAGTAAAAACATATCATCATCATCTCCTTGACTGTCGTTAATTCTCTCAACATGTATATATGTTTTATATGCTGTGTTGCTATTCGTTTTTGTGAACTATCTTGTTGTTTCATTTGTTGTTTTGTTTGTTGCTGATGATGATGGCAACTCCTCATTAACTACCATCAGTAATGTGACCACCTCCACTTTCACTTTCGTGCTCTTCTTCTTCCCTCTCTCTCTCTCTCTGTCTTTCTCTCCTTTCATCAATTTCAGCAAAATGGGAAGCTCCAAAAGTGGAGAAAACAATGGTTTCATTTTATAATAGCAATAATAATTATTATTAATAGAGTACCTAGCTATACATGATGATGCCACTAATGAAAACCACATATGAAGTGGATATTGTCAAAATCAAACTTGTGAGTATGAGTAATAATAATAATAATAATTATTATTATTATTACAACACTTTGTATGATTTATTATTATGGATAATAATTACTTAAAACAAAATATTATAAATTTATTTGTAAACCATGAAACGTTCTTATTTTCTCCGTAAAATCTAAAAAGGAATTATAATAGCTTCTACTTCAAACGTTTGAAAATGATAATAATAATAATGGTATTAACTTTATCTTTAAAATTATAACCATATCATGGTAAACCCAGTTTTTAAGAAGGTTTAAGCCCTTGAAATACTTTATTGACGAAGAAGAGCCCATAAGCTGTTATTAAATAGTAGGGTAGTACTCTCAGTATTAGTATCAAACATGTTCAGTGTATACTTTTAAATACTTACCAAGTTTTCCCTTATGTTATTTTCACACAAAGAGTTCCAAATATAAAGTAATCTTTAAAACTTGTACTACTGAAGTGAGAGTGATTTTGTTTTTAGTACCTTTACAACAACAGCATAGCAGCAGCAATACACGCTTATATAGTATACCTTGTCTTCAATCGTCATCATCATCTTCTTCTTTTTGGCTGCCAAAGTCGAAGCAATCCGTCTTTCCAACTGTTTTCCTGGAAGAATACTTTGGAGATTTATTGCTACGAAACTTGAATGGAACTTACCACCAGAACCAGAAGTAAGTCATTCCATCAAAAAATATATATACGCTTGCTACTGCTGTTCTGGCTAGCAATGTACTACTAGTATAACATCTGGTGGGAAATGAGTGAGTGATATAAAAAAAAGTAAACAAAATACAGAAATATACAGTAATGTAAACTGCGTGTGTGTGGTGTACATCCAATGTACAATGTTTTTACGACCGTAAAAAAGTAGAAAAAGTAGTTTAAATCCTAGTTTACTTTATATACATTTTTTTATTCTTGTAAGAAGATGCTACTGTTGTGGCAATACTTAAAAAATAAATTTTCGTTTAGTTTTTTTTTCTTTTCTTTTGTATGTATTATTATACACATAGGACTCATCAACTACAGCAGCAGCAACAACATCATCAAGATGAAGTATTGGCTTTAGATTTAGATTCATTTTGAAGGACATCACCAGATGAGTGGCATCAATTCCACTAGACTAGAATTTAACAGCACAGCAGAAGCAGCAGCAGCAACAGTCTTTTTTACTTTTAGCAGCAGCAGAGTTGAAGTTGAAAAGCAAGCAGGTATGTATCCAATCAAAAAGTGCTCTTTATCAAGAAGGTAATACGTTTAGTGAAGTTTTTGCTAGAGTAATAAGAGCCGAGTTTATTTTCACTGAAGAGGAAGAAAAAATATGTATGTATATATATAAGAAGACACCATAATATATAAAAAGCTTAACACGAAATATTATTATTATATGTGCTCAATATTATATTAAGGCAGCAGTTATATTTCAGTATAGAGACGGAACTGTATACTCAACTATTTTTTTCAGTTTAGAAAAGCAGCTTAGGTAAAAGGTTTGTTGGAAGAAATCGAAAAGAAAAAGTATTGAGAATCGAATCAAGCTTAACTTGGAGAAGAAAAAATATATAAAAATGTTCTGCTTGGTTTTTTCTTTGGTTGTCTGTCTTTTGTGTGTGTCTACCATCATACTTCACTCAAAATGAAACCGACTTTTTTTCTTCGCCTTTCCCCCTTCTTCTTCTTTTGGTTTTTTCTTCTTTCTTCACTAATAACATGGAAGGCGCAATGTTACAAGATAGAGAGAACGAGAGGGGTCGAGAAAAGCCAGAGAGAAAGAGAGCTAGAATAAAAAAAAGAAGGAAATCTTGATTTGATCTCCTTTTCACTTGACTGATTTCCTACCGTGAAAGAAATGTTATATTGCAGCTTGCTTCCTTATGCTTCATGGTAAACTGGGTTTTATTGGAAAAAGCTGGTGCCGTGGCAGTAGTAGTAATAGTAGCTCCAAGAGTAATATGATGGTATGTTGTTTTGTAACCAGAAAAAGTACACCAGAAAAAAATATATACAAAAAAGAGAAAGATCTTCCGTTTGTTTGCGTTCCCTTCATCAAATACTCTTTCTGTTTCTTCTTCTCATATGCTTAGCATTAAAAAAAATTATTTATTTTTCTACTAGTAAAGTGTAGGATAACCTTCTACTCGGGTTTCAATAAAAGAGAGAAGACTGCACGACTGTTTTATCATTATTATTGCAATCCACAAGTAAACCAGAGATTGACAAAGTAAAATAGAAAAATGTAACAAAATATTGAAAAAAATGCTTGTAAAATGCAGCTTAATTAGGAAAACCTTGCAAAATTAAATTAAGTATACAACACGAGGAAGGAACCGTTCTGTAACAATTGCAAAATGAAAAAAATGCAACAGAGGAAGAAATTCGTTTTATTTGATACAAATTAATGGAAAAAAATATTTTAATAATTTCGTACAGAAATGTATTATTATTACCGAAATTATCGAACGTGGTAGCTTAAAATTGCGAAACAAGTAATCATTTTTAACTATCATAAAACCACTATCAATATAATTTTATTTAATGAAAAATATTAAATGTACAAGTTAATATTTAAGGTTTACATTTTATGACTTGTTCCTTGTGTTTTTTTCTAAAAAATATCTAACAATATATAGTACCACACTGCTGACTTAAGATATAAAAATATTTTTTAAACACGACAACTGCTATGCTGCTGGTCTGGTCTGGCCTTGCGTTTCCTCTCTCTCTCTCTCATCTTCCAACAAAAAAGGATTATTGCGGGAATGATGGAAACCAGGAAAAGGCTTAGTAATAATGTGAAATACAAAGGCTGTAGGAGGAGGATGAGAAAGGTTTGCTGCTTCTGCTGCTATTGCTGCTGCTGCATGCGAGGGAATAAATAAATGAAAAATTGGAAATGTGCGGTTTTGGAAAAAGGCTTAATGCAAAAGTGTTTTATAATATGTGTCTAACCTCACTTTTAAAAGCCATGTGTTGTATAATTTAATGTTACAGAGAAAGTCTTTGTACTTACACATATAATAATATCCAAAAATAAGAGAAAATGATATATGAGTATATATACATATATATATACTAGGTTAAAGCTGGCATTAGCAAGACTCCACTATTTACCAAAATTTCTCTATAATATTATGTATGTACACGACAGGCATTTTATGTATCTATGTATGTATATGTACCTCTGCATATATGCCTGTTGTGCACACATTCACATTTTATATTTTATTCCAGCCAGACAGAACAAGAACAAGAGTGCAAACGAAAATGCGAATGAATTTTATCTGGTTAAGCACTACCGCTATACTTATAGTAGTAGTAGTAGTCCATGAGCACGCAGCCTGCAAACCCCATTATGCTATTCTTCTTTTTTGCCTTTAACCCTTGTCTTGAGATTTTACCCTTGTTTTTGTACTTCACATTCATTCTCCTCTCATATCATATATTCCACACGTATATACACATAATGGTAGTTAGAGAAAGCTTTTACCCTCATTCCCATCTCTCTCTCTCTCTCTCTCTCTCCGCTTCGTTTTTTTCTTCTTCTTGCATTTTCTCCCTCGAGTCCAAATAATCCATCGTCATTGCGTCAGTTCAGTTAGTTATGCAAAGGAATGTTTGATATTCAAATTCTCTCTCCATCCTTCGTTATTCATCTTTGGGCTTGTTTCTGCCTGCACTACTGCTTCTGCTGTGCTGTGTTGCTGCTGCTGCTGTTAAATATACATTTTTTTCTCCTGCTTATTTTTTTATCTTTAGACCTGAATCCAGTTGAAATAAAAGAATTCTGGAATTCTGCTCCAGTACAAAACAATGACGATGATGATGATGGTGCGAGGATGTATATTGAAGACTACCTAAATACATTTTTTTAAACTGCCTAACTTGGCATTAGAAAAAATATATAGCTTAAAAACTTAACTAGCAACAAGCAAGTTTTCTAGCGTAAAATATTTTTTTCCACTACGCTTCTGCTATGTATAACATGCAAGAATAAATTTTTTTACAAGGCTGCTTAAATCAACTAAGGAACATTTTTTGTTCATGTGTAATTGTGTGCAAGCTAAAATTTCATCGTGCAGCTATGCTCGTTGTGTAAATTCAGTAGACTTGTCCTGTTGACTGTGGTGGTGGTGAATGTGGGATGTATGTACATAAATGCGAATATATAAGGTATGCACTCTGGTAGTATTAAAAAACTATAAAAATATGAGATGATGTAAAACAAGAAAAATATTTAGGCATGAGGGAGTTATGTAAAAAGGTAGGAATTATACTTTATATTCAAAATATATAATGAAAATAATAATAATAATAATAACGATAATTTTTTTAGCGTTCTTCCGTTTTGTTGGTTGCTGGAATTATCGTTTTTATTCTACTATTTATACCATTACTATACTCTTCTCCAAGCTTCTATGTGTGTAGGCAGCCAAACCACAGGAAAGTCTATAATGTATAAAAATACATTGCTAAAGGCTCTCTCTTTCTCTCTCTCTTCAACTCTTCTTCTCTCTCTTGTTGGCTGAACTGGCTGAATGATTTTGTTCATGAAACCACAACAGTGTAGCAGGCTCCCCAAACGCCACAAAATTCTCCAGCTTCTATCATTCAAAAGTGAAGTTAAGTCGAAATGTATGCAACAAAGGCATTAGTTAGTATTATAAAATCTAAAATAGAAGAATAAACCAACCAAGCAAAAGTAGCAGCAACAGCAGCTCATATTCTATTTCCATCTTGGTTAGAGGAGAAGAAATGAATGCAATGTATGTAGTAGTAGTAGACGAGAGGTAGAGAAACAAGAAAAACCGATTCTAACTGCTGCTCTTCCACTGTTGCTTGCTATAAAGAGTGCGTTTTTAGTTAAGCTGCTTTCCAGGAAAGCCAGATTTGCCGATGCTGTTGCTGCTGCTACTACTGATCATGATGATGAACATGAGCATCATCATCATCATCGTCGTCATTGTCGTCATCATCATGTAAAGTTTCAAAGACAACACCATTCTCTCGCTTTCCCGTTCGTCCTTTCTCCCTTATCCCTTTACCTTGCTATCTTGCAACTGCAGAAGGAAAAAAAAGTTATGTACAAATTTATTCGGTTAGGCTTTAACAGTTTTTTCGTGGATATAATACACATATGAAGGTAGGTATATACCGCTGCTGCTGCTGCTAAAAATAAAATGAAACATGGGAAAGGGGCAAAAAAAGTTTTCCATTTCGATTTTGTACGCTTGCCGGTTTTCCAGCAAATAATAAAAAAATAATATATGTGGAAAAAAAGACATGGGAATGTTGAAATGCTTTAAAAAGAGAAAGTATAAATGTATGAATGCAACGAGTGATAAGTACTTTTTTAAACAAAAGACGGCCAAATTGAAACGAGTGGTCTGTGAGAGATTTGAGATACATCACATCATCCGACGTTTTTTAAAGAGTAGTTTGGAAAGACGAAACGAAAAAGTGTAGTAATAAATGTAGAAATCAACTTGCTGTAAGCTTTCTTTTTTAAAAATATAAAATGAAAGCAGGCAGGCATGAATGTTCTTGTTAGAATTGCATGCAAAAATAGGCACAATTTGGAATGAAAAAACCTACGGTATTGAAATCACCTAATTGGAAAATACAGTAAGTACTTATGTTTATTTACACAAAATAATTGGTACATACATACATACATAATTACAAAACTCTTGGCGTAATTACAACAAATAGATTTGCGTAAAGAAATGAGATTGATTTTTTTGAACTAAATACTTGTTCAATAATAATGCTTTTATTCTAGATAGCCAATCTTCTAAGAATTCGGGTTTTAATTAATGTTTGCTTGCATACTTTAGTACGTTTATACTGTCATCATTCCTAGCCCATCCTTACATATTCTTCAAATGAGTATTGTATTATTCTTTACTACAACAAATTTCAAATTGAGTGCGAAGTCAGGCAGATTTTCTTGAAAATTATAATAATTAGTCTACTTGATGGACAACCTTTAGCTAAAAATCTTACAAGACCTACTCTAGACAACTTACAAATGCCCATTTTGTATCTTTACGTAACAAGTAATACCCTTATATAAACAGTTTATTTTTTGTCGTACAAGTAAAGCAAAATCTAAACCCTACAAGAAATGTTAAATCCCAAGAAAGAGAATAAAACGATATAATAGCGGTAAGGCTACTACTACTACTACTACTGACTTGTTGTCTGTCTCAAGTGCACTCTTACATGGAGCATACAAGGATGGATGATGATTGTTGAAATTTTCTAAGAAATTTATCATTTTACCATAATAATCTTTCATGGCTTTACAACTAGTAGTATAAATGCAGGGGAAAGATCAAGATAACTGAATATGAACGGTATATAAATATCTATCCATACATATCATATTACGACAGCGATAAACTAAATGAACTCAACAAACAAGAAGTTAAGCAAGAAGAAGAAAATGCACAGCCACACAGGACCATGCCCCTACCACTTTGGTGAACAAAATGGGCAGGAAGTGAAATAGGGAAAGGAAGACTGTAAGTATAGTGATGGTAGAGTATTTTTTTTATAAAAAAAGAGACAATCTGGAAAAGTACACAGATGTGGTGCGTTGGGGTATTATATGTGAATCCTGACTTGGCATATTAATGTGTGCGTAAAAAAGCAAGCAAAGCAGTTGTTGTAGCAGTGCCAGTATAGATAGATGGAATGTGAAAGTTGCTTTAGCATGTACATACACACGTACATTTATTTTCTCCATATATGCTTGTCTATCATAAGTAGCATGCCGTACGATACCGCTACTTACACAACTCTACTACTTTTATGGGCTTTGCCATCAGCACCAGCAAAGAAGGCAATATTTTAAGATGGTAAAAGTGGTATTCAAATTAACTTTCATTTCCATCAAACCCTTAGGGCCAAAATACTACTTGGTTAATTACTTACTCGTACAATAATAACTTGAATATAAGCACTTATATATATATTTATATAAGCATGTAGTAGCATTTCTGGGGAAATTCTGTGATGTGAAAAAGGTACGTCTTTGGTGGTTCGTAGTAGTAGTCGTCGTCGTTGTAGAGTAGAAATTTTTATGTATGTACATGTTTTAATAATAAGCGGAATGTATGCATGTTATGAAACCCGTTTCTTCACGAAAAACTCAAAAGCACTCGGATGGAAGCAGCCAACTAGCAAATCCTAGAGAATCCTTTTATGTGCAGGAATCTTTGTATGGGTAGTAGTAAGTAAGGTTGCTTCATATATTTACCATCCTCTGTTTTAAATATTGAACGTTGTAGGATGATGAAAAGGTTAAATACTGTGTAGTTTGCATATAGTAGCATTTCTGGGGAAATTCTGTGATGTGAAAAAGGTACGTCTTTGGTGGTTCGTAGTAGTAGTCGTCGTCGTTGTAGAGTAGAAATTTTTATGTATGTACATGTTTTAATAATAAGGGGAATGTGTGCATGTTATGAAACCCGTTTCTTCACGAAAAACTCAAAAGCACTCGGATGGAAACAGCCAAGTAGCAAATCCTAGAGAATCCTTTTATGTGCAGGAATCTTTGTATGGGTAGTAGTACGTAAGGTTGCTTCATATATTTACCATCCACACTTTAAATATTGAACGTTGTAGGATGATGAAAAGGTTAAATACTGTGTAGTTTACATAGTACACTTGTATGCAATTTATTATTGAAAGGAACCAAAGTATTTTTTGTATGATATTTACTTCCATTTTAATGCACATGTTTTAAACTTGTAATAAATTTTGGTCATTTTTCTTTATGGGTTTACTTAGCAAAAATTTTTGCTCATTGTATTTGTTAATAGATTTAATTTTAAATATCGTTATGCTTCTCTCTGAATTTTAATATGTTGTTGCTAGATTTGATTCCATTTGGAGCACTAGAATGAAATAAACATACCACCTTGGAATATAAAAGGGTAGGGACACCTAATTATTTCATTTAGTCGTCTTTTAAATCCTTCCATTTTCCGTGTTGGGGCTCCACTAGTCACTACTAGAAAGCAAGTTCCGTTGACAGTTTTCAATTTCGCTAAAAATATATATGCACGCTTAATTGTTACTGGT
>JAHZMT010000956.1:0-10924 GCA_027743785.1 Sinhomidia bicolor | reverse complement strand
CAAAAAAAATGCAGAAAATCAAATTTTGTATTTTTTGTCTATTTTTCTGCATCAGAGCATGGTGACCTTTTGTCGCACACCCACACACACACATACATTCTCAAAGATGGGGAAAATTTTTTGTGATAATTATTATTCACTTGGGAAAAAATTACATGCAGAGATAGATATATTTTTATTGACCCCACCGTGACCTAATGATCATTATCACCTTTAATTTATATCATCAATTTCATCAAAAGACGTATGAACATCTCACATCACAGCAACAGCACAATTTGACCTGAGCCGAGCAGCAAAACACGGATATAATTTATATTATTTTTTTAAGCTAAAGCTGAATCAACCTCTTTTATTGGCATTTGCATTTAGAGAAAATTAATTGCAATATTTTTAAAAAAGCAATTTATCCGCTCTGGACACATACACAAACGAAGTGAAATAAAAAGTCCAATTAAAGTATTATTATTATTAAATTTGTGTACACGCTGATTAAAGTGCATACTACTACTACTACACTACACCATTAGAGAGAAAAATGCACGTACACGGCACATGTTTGTATGTACAATAAGCGTGTACAGAACATTTTTTTTTTTTTTAATAACTAGCTGGATTAAAATTATTATTAATAATTATAGTGGAAAGACAGTCAGTAGCACCATCTTCATCATCATCATCATCATTCGTCAAAAAAGAAATGAAATGAAAGCAGCAGAGAGTGCAATAATGTCACATGAGTTTAATCTTTCATGACATCAGACACGACGACTGACGATGATGGTGATGGTGATTATCCTTGACAGCATTTTTTTTCTCTTTGCTTCTTCTTCTTCCCTAATTTTTATTTAAATTTATTTATTTAAAAAATATATATAAATACGTGTACTTGTTTTCTCCATGTCCCTTTTGGTAAACAACTTGACTTGAATGTAAAAGAATATCTTGTTGGTGATGGATGGAATGTATAAAAGATCAAAAAAAATATTTTTGCATGGACATTCCAATGAATTAACACAAGTACAAAAATGTACTGGAGACCATTACCACAGATACTAGTAACGACAGTAAAGTGCAAAAAAATATTTAAGAGATGATGATGATGATGATGGGGAGATGAATAGAATTGAATTTTGCAACAAACAAAAAAAGTTTAATTAAAAATGTTAAGCTGGAAAAAAAAGTTAAGCGGATGAAGAGACGAACAAGAGGAGAGTGAACGCTACTGTACATTTATTTATTTATTTTACTGCTGCTGCAGAGCATCAGAGCAGCTGCAACATTGAAAGACAGACAGATAGAGAATTGACATAAGATGGAAATGAGAGATGCTTTCATTATCGAACGGATGTATGTATGGTGGGGTAAGTAAGGAAGGAAGAGTTTTGTGTTCAATGCAAAAAAAACTAATGAGCCACGTGGAAATGTGAATGTTATTTTAAAGTAGAATTACATTTTTTTGCCAATGACGTCAGCAGCTTTAGAACAGCAGAAGCACAAGTTAAATGACTATAGGAAAACTAAATGTCACTCACTTCATTATCATCTTCACATTAGTACAAACTTTTAACCAAACAAAAAACTTTTTGGGTGGTGGTGGCGCTATGCTGCTTGCAAAAACTACTTACACTTTACTAACAAAATTTTCACAGCAACTTTTCTAATTAGTCGAGACAAATGGGTTTAATTAAGTTCAAAAAAAAAGTTTTACAAAGTACAATACTCCGTTGTCCGTGTCCGTCTACCAACCAACATATGCGAGGTTAATACGGACAAATTAAATAATACTTTTTTTCTGGAATTTCAGGGGAAAACGCATATTGAGTAAATACCAAACAAATTGGCATGACATAATCATGTAACACGAGTAAGAAAAATGAGGATGAGAATGATGATGATGACACTTTTACAGCAAATATTTACCAGGATTTTTTTTAAAAATTGGAGCATGATGATGCAGCTTACATGTATTTTTTTACGGAAGATGATGATGATGATGAGTAGATATGTATAGGTAACACAAATATAAGTGGTAAAATAGTATAAGAGATCAGCAGACAGAGAGAAGCCGGCAGTTGAGTGACAGGAAAGATGAGAACTCTTATAATATGTAGGTATGTATATATTTTTTTAAACAAGGCCAACAGCCCAGCAGGATGGCAGTTTATTAAATTCGTGTAAATATATCATTATCATCATCTTCATCCTCATCATCATCACCCACTACCTTAAGTACAAAAAACTGTAACAATAATGGCAAATGTTACTACTTTTGAAAAGGGAAAGTTAAATTGTTATGAAATACAAAAATAACTCTAAAGATAGATAAATGTATAAGAAGTATATATTGTATATTGTGAACAGCCCCTTATATACACAATATTATTAAGTTATGTTTTTCCATTATCATCATCATCATCGACATTACATATCATCATGTCATATAAAAGTGACAAGATGATCTCACCCCAAAATATAAAATACCACACCACACACGTAAATCATATACAATGAGAACACACAAAGCATATAGTCTTTCACAACGACTTATATTTCACATCATCAAACATGTGTGAAGAGAGAAAGAGAAAACCTAAAAACTGTTGATAAAAATAATAGTAATAAAAGTGAGTGAAAAGAATAAAGAAAAAAGAATTTGTACAAAAATTCAGCACACTGTAAAATACTCGAGCAATGTATATGTACTTATGTTCATGACGATGCTTTTGATGTGGTCATCAAAATAATTCTTTTTGTTTGACCATTTATCCTATCAACCAAGCAGGCAGGCATTTCTCTTTAAATAAAGACACTGTCCAAATTTTCCATGTGGTAATACTCTGCCGATAAAGGAAGGAAAAAAAAGAATAAACTAAACAAAAAAATAATCTGAAATCTTTAAACAAACTTTTATTTATATTTTTTCGTCTTGGAAAGTTGTTGAAAGAGAGGAGCAACGCAAAGTTTAAAAGTAAAAAAAAGATAAATAACAAGTTTGTTGACTGATATGATAAAATGCCGTGTAAATAGAAAAATAAAAGTTAATCTTTTCATTTTTATTTAACTTTCTAGCCGAGCCAGTCAAGTAAAGCGCCAAACTGACTGACAGGATTTTACAACAACGTTTTACTACTGACTTGACTTTGTTCAAAAGAGAATAAATAAAATACAAAATAATAAAATTATTTATTTAAAAATTAATTATTAATTATTAGGTACTATTTGGCTTTATAAATTAAACACTGGCTTGTTACTACACGCGCTTTCCTTGGTTCTTCTGGCAGCCTTTGTCCACCAATTTGCCAAGTTTTTATAACTTTTGAACGGAGACACTTCCATTTCGGCAGTGTTATTACTTTTGTATTGTTTTGCTAACTGACACAATTTACAAAACCCGCCCCAACCGTCGGGCAGAATTACTTTGTAGTTTCGCTTCCACTCAAAATATTTAGCGTACCGTTCATGATCTGTGGACAGCATTTCAAGAAATGCTGTCAACTCCTCTGGCGTTTCGAATTCCCTCACGTCAATAAACGAGTATGGAGGGGCTACTGCGGTGTAATTAGCGCCGCCGTAGACAACAGGAACAATGCCCTGATCAAATGCCCTCCAAAATTTTTCCGTGATGTAGTCTACGCACAGGGAGTTCTCAGCGGAAAAATAAAACTTATATGTGGAGGCAAGATTAGCCCAGAACTTTTTATGATCGCAGGAATGCTTATTGCGAGGACACGCTCTTTTGTTGCCACAGCCACCGTAAATGTCCACGGACAAGGAAGCGTTTCGAAGCGCTTTCACGAGACTCTCCCGCTTGGAATATGTGGGGCAGTGAGAAATGACCCCGACCAGCATTTCAGTTTTGTTTGCGATCCATTCTTTGAGGGGAACGTCCCCAGGCATCATGATTGGCTTTGATTTTGGCAAAGGGGACTCCAGTGGAACAGTCATACCGTACGGAGCCCAAATGTCGCTATCGCGGCGGTATGACATTGTCCAGTTAAACATGTCCGAAAATTGGTGAAGGGGCAAAGAATGCTTGGGACTTTCCTTGCCAAAAATAACCCATAACTGACCCGGAGGTCGAGATGGAGGAAGGTCTTTCCTTAAAATTATAAATATTCATAAATTTGGGCGATTACTTATGCAAATCAACAGTTTATGATTTTTAAAATTCTTTTTTTTTGAATTTTTGTGAACTTACTTATTTACATTGCCAAAGTAGTTGTAAAACACAACAATAGTTGCTTTTGACAGCAGACTCCTATCTGTGGTAACAATAAACTCGTCACTGGAACAACAGCTTGAATCATACTTTCTCCCCGACACCATTGCACCCATCAGCACAGAGTTTTTTACGGCGTAGTACTTTGTCCACATGAGAATTACCGTTTTATCTTCTACGCCACTATCATCTTCCTCACCACTACCATCTTCCTCTCTGTTCCCTATTCCAAATATCGATCCAAAATTCCATCCACTTTTATTATTATAATTATTCTCATTTCCACCACCATCACCTCCACTAAAGTTTCCTATTCCTTCTAAATACTTTCCAAAATTTGCCGATGACACATTATTGATCCAGATCAGATTTTCTTGGTAAACCATCACCGCCACCGGTTTTCCACAGTGCCAATGTAAACAGGCACGTTAACAAGACCAAAATCAAAAATTTAGGACGTTGTCTCATTTCGAAAAAAAAATGTTTTTACAAAAAAAATTAATATAAAAAGTATCGGAACGCTATTTAGGAATGAGTAGTGTAGTCAGCTAAACTATATCAAACTATTAAACTGTTGCACATAGTTTTTTTGAATATTTAACTGAAAAAGTAATTTATGCGCTGTCAGGATCCAGGAACTTTTTTCCATTCTCCGATACAACTGTTAGTTTTGTACACTGACAAACATGTCATATTATTGTTCACCTTCGTACAAAAAAAGAGAAATAAGGGAACAATACATATTTCCATGAACAAAACTTTATGAGGTGTGTGTAAAGAGATCAAATGAAATAACATGAAATATGATTAATCTCATGCCAATTGACACAATTGGCGAGAAAAATGATGCTTTTAATGGGTATACTGAAAAAAATACATATCGTAAATTCTAAAATAAACGCAGTTGCGCCCATTATGCAGCATCAAAAATTTTCTCAGTATACCCAGCTGCGTTTATTTTAGAGCTGCGTTTATTAGTCACCTGCTCCAAATATGCAAACTGTCCACCATTTTTCTGATAATTTTTTCAACAATTTTGGCAAAACAGCACTTATTAAGGTTTGAAAACAACTAAAAAATGCTTTTGAGAGTGTTTACAATAGAAAATTGTGAATATTTAATCGATTTATATATTATAATGAATATGTTAGTTCTGCAAATCTTGTGATACATCAGCTGGCTTCTACTGTGCTTATTGGGGGCTGTGCTTATTGGGGGCTGCGTTTATTTTTGAGCTGCGTTTATTAGTCGCCCTTCTAAAAATATGTTTAGAAATAGCTGCGTATATTTTAGAACTGCGTCTATTTTAGAGACTGCGTTTATTATAGAATTTACGGTACCCAAATCAACTGACGACAACGGCCGTGGTAGTAGTGATCATGATAAAGTTATTAATAAGAACGTGCTAGTTATCTAATCTTTTCGTCATAATCAAAAGGTGACAAAATACATTAAGCTACGTATGTGCATGACTGATGATAAAGTAAGAACAGTCAAAAAAATGGGAAATGCTTTTTAATTAAATTGGAAATACAGGTATACATATGCACACGTGCGAAATGAATTATATATTTCGGTTTTCGCAATAAAAGCAAATGGCTGATAATTATGTTTTCGTTTGCGTTGTAATTTCTACTAAAAATTATATTATTGCACTAAGCGATGAACTTGATGAGGCTACTGTTGTCAACCATGATTATTATTTTGTTACGAGTATCCCGAGTTCTCTGGACTCTTATCAAATTTATAGCGAAGCATGAGTCATGCTGCATGACACGATTTTTAGTGAAATTAAAATCCTTTAAGTTACTGTAAATAATTTGTCTTCTCTATAATTTAGCTGGCATTGCTCGCTTTCCTGGAGTTTGCAATTTGAAATAGATTTACTTTTGTTTGTGGTTGACGCATTAGCATTTATAAAAATTCACAAATATTTATGTTCTCAAAATTCCACAAAATACGCGCAAATGTACATCAGCAACCAAAACCAGTAAATTTAACTCCTCATTACTTATGCATATGTTTCCACTGAATTTATCGTTAATTTTCATACTCAATTTAACAATATTATTTTTATGTCATCCGTTACCAAAATCCAGCAATCTGGCACTAGGCAAAATTAAGATATACTTTTCTACTCTAATATTTCCTTTGCCCTTATTATGAGTTTTTGGAAAATTGTGCGTACGTGACGTGTAAAACGCTGAAAAAACCTGGTTTAACAATACGGTGAGGGAGAAAGACATGAACAGCAAAACGGGAGACAAGACGGAAGTCACGTAGCTCATGCCTAGCTAGAAGGGTAAGGAATTTTAAGTGCTTCTATATTCCAACACCCAAATGATTTACTACCGTGCAGAGAGACAGAAGGGACTGAAACAGGATACATTATAATACTATTCATAGTATCTATCTATCTATACATCCATCCACTTTTTGTTTCATTTTTTTGTTTTCACTCCAGTGAACAAAATAAGTAGTAGACTTGATCACACTAACTAACTACAGCATATAGCAGCATAGCAGCTGTGTGCTGTTGAGAAAAAATAGGGAATCCGTAAACAAAAAAGTCAAGGCAGTCAGTAGTCATTCAGTCAGTCAGTCAGTAGAACAAAAACCAAAAAAGAGAAACGGAAACTAGGTCATCCTGTTCAGTAGTAGCGAGTTAAAAATATTTTTTTTTTCATTTTATATATTTTGAAAAAAAATAGTCGGCTACTTCCTCCCAAAAAGTTTCCATTTGGAAAAAAACAATGGAGTTTTTTTTTCAAATTAACAACAAAAGACATGCAGATAGCATGGGAGGATGTAGAATGTTGTGGAGGAAAAGTACTTAATATTTTAAAAATATAAATGAAGATAATATTTATTTATTTAGTTTTGTAACATGTCAACTTAATATACAAAAATGCTGGAAAGAAGATAAAAATTGTAGAAAAACAGAAATGATTGTTGGCTTTGTTTGCAGTAGAGTAGAGTAGCAAGCAACTAAAGCAAGCAAGCAAACTAGAAGTTTTGTTGTTCAAGTTGAAGGTCACCTTGGTTGGAGTCTACAAGAGAAATTAAATATCTAACAAAGAGCACGATTGTGAGGACACAACAACTCCACATAGTTACTAGATAGCTAAACAATGAATAAGTTATTATATGAAACGAGCGACAAAATGACGCATCCGTGCATACATAAGTAACAAATGACAGGACATTCCTCAAGCATCATAGACTCTACCTATTGTGCATTTAGTTAAAAGATGTTTTCCATTAAAGTATAATGGAAAATTTTTTTCTAGAGAGAAGAAGAGGTTATTGGGAACAAACAAATTAAGAGAAAAAATAACAATATGTAGGTGATAACAAAGACTACTGCTGCATGGTGACTAAAATCCAAAAAAAAAATGAAAATCTTCAGCAACAAGATTAATGATGTCTGCACACTCCTAATATATCTAGTTACTAGGTGAAAACGACTACGACTACTGCAAACTGTTTGTTCCTAAACGACTACTTCTACTGCAAACTGTTTGTTCCGCTTAAAAAGTTTTCTGTAAAGATTTGTTGCTCTCTTGTCTCCTCGGCTTGCTCAGTGCTTTAACTTTTTTTTGTGTCAACGTATCTAAATACATGCACACGTGGAGGTAAAAATTTACTTTCATTTTTTTGCTCAGATAATACAAGCGTATGTACAGTAGAAAATACATGGAACATGAGCAGTTTCAAAGTTTTGCTAAATTATATTGAAACCAAACCAAATTGATTGGTTTTCCATTCCCATAGACGCCAAGACTATTATTGTGTACGGCTTCTTGAATGCAAACCTTGTGAATCATCATCATCATCAGAGCACACACATGCCATACACTGTCTGTTTATCTCAACTTTATTTAGACTCAATTCTCAAAAATAGCACAAATGAAACTAATCACAAAAAAAGATTAAACAGATTTTCTCATCGAGAATCAGGAATCATCCAGTTTTCATTTTGCGGTAAATTTTTACTAAACGTTTTTGTACACACGCTTATTTGCTTTCCATGCTATTAATAGTAACTATTTTTTGTCTTATGGATTTGTTTACTGAAAGAATTAAATAGCTATTTGGTGGTGACTCACATAGCTACATATATAGTATGTGACATGCTCGCACAAGGGATTGCAAACAATGTGCTCTTTGTTTTTTTGCACACACATAAGTGTCTTACCATGCACGGGTTAAAAGAAAGAAAAGGATCAACGACCAATTTTTTTTGAGAAAATAAAGAAACAATTGTTACAATCCGAGACACATACCTATATCAGAGCATCAGAATGACAATTTATAGAATAGATTTCTGAAAATAGAAGCTTAATTTGATTACTCATCTTTACGCAAAAAAGGCACTTGGAAAATTGACAAGCAAGCAGGTGTGCATATTTGGGTTGGGGAAAGAGACGCGATGAACATAAATGGTTTACGTTTAAACTAACTAGACACAGACAGACCCACCTGTAAATATTACTCATCTCTCATCCGATCTGTCTAGAGAAATATATAGGATAGTCGTTACTTATAATAATAATAATAATAATAGCAATAGCAATCCATATATCAAATCCATAATTTATCGCCCTTTCGTCATCATCATCATAAAAATTTGCCGAGTACATTTTTAATGTTCACTTGAATGTAACCTTTTTATTCCCATGCACCAAATTTATTCCGCTGATTCCTCTCTAAAGACAATATAATGCATTATTATTATTATTATTACTGCCAACTTTATTACCTAATTCTCTGAGAAACGTCAAGTTTGAAAAAAATATGGGTTGGTATACCCTCTCAACCAATCCCAGCGCAATGACGAGTCAAAGTCAAAAAAACATATGAAGCCAAGCAGTAAAGAGAAAATCACATCAGGAGAGAGAGTCAAGCGGAGTACGGTACCAAAACCAATGTCATGTTTGCAAATGTACCCCAGCTGGTATAGGAAAACAAAGTCAAGTGGATAACTTTATACCAAAAAAAAGTTCACAGGGAGCGTTTCGGGTATTATTATTCGGGTAAACAAAAAACAGGAAGAAAAATAAAAATATTTTTTATGCACGTAATGCCCGGGTGGGTGGTAGAAAAACAAAGTTGCTCTGTGAATATTGAACGAACATTTTAATACAGAGTCGAGCAGCGCTAGAAAAAAAAATTATGGGTTTCTTGGAATAATAATGGAGGAATTGTGTGTACCTACTTATTTTGACCGCTATATTTTTGCCTTCTTTACGCTTGGCTGATTATTTGCTATAAAATATATATAGCATGACTCATAGCTTTGTATAGAATTGTAAAGGAAATTTTTTAGGTACATCAGAGAAAAACTGGAAAAGTACAACCAACCAGAGAACCGGCTTGTTGTTTTTTTATTATTATAGTCTGGTCTGGTTGCTGTTACGTTCGTGAGTAATTCTTCATTGACAGGCAGGCAGGCAGTACACACAGCCGGCAGAAAAATTGTTGATTGAAAATGCAAGTCTGATTTAGCAGAGCAGAAGAAAACAAGTTGAAAAGAAGATTTTGAATGTGGCATGATGATGGTACGGCGAAACTGCTACAAGTATGTATTACGTAAACTATTACTACTTGTGTAGATGTGCATACAAGATAAGGGGTCCTTCATAGTGAACGTCAGTTGCTAAATACATTAAACGACGACACTGCCTGTTTACTTAAATAAATATGATGAAATATGATATTATTTTTTTTAAATAAATTTTGTACCAAGTAGGTTCTCGTTTTATATGAACGCTCCCATAATATATTTTAATGGAATAAAAGATTCCACCGATAACATAGGTAGTGTACAATTACTACAACCACCAAAAGCAGCAGCAGCAGCAACAACAAACAAGTAATCCGAGATTTTTGAATGATGATGATGATAAGTAATGCAGACGGTTTTTTTTGAGGTGTTCACCTTAATCGACAACTTTTGCTAATTCATTGAAAATTCATTTTTTTAAATATGCATAAAATACCTCAACTACAAAGTAGGGAATGGCACAACGGCCCAATGACAATATTTAGCAAACCGAAAAATAAATACATTTTTTATTGCTTATTTATTACCCCCGCATTATTGCTATTGCTATTACATTAAAATACAAATGGCAACAGAAGGAATGAGATCATCATCATCGTTAGGATCATTACAACTTTTAATATCTATCTTCAGACAAAATTTTTTTTCAACAAGTTTTACCATCTTCTTTTTATATTTAAAAAAAACTATATCCATACATAGCAATAATAATAATAATAATAACGTGTAGTATACTATCCATACAAACAGACTGGCGCATAAAACGTATAAAAGAAACTTCCAGTTTATATCAGAGAAAAAAATATACATACATACCTACACATTATGCATTTAATAATATCTCTCCTCTCCGCTCACTATCTACATGTTTCAATCTCATCATCAATCCATTCCGTCATTTTTTTTCCTGCTGCTTGTTTCAAACTCTCTGCTGCAAATTGTTTTGCTAATGCCAATGCCCATTTATGCTTTTGTAACACAATCTTATTTTTTATTTTATTTATTTTTTTGCTGATCACCATCATCATCAACCCAGTGTGCTTTTTCAAGACGAGACGCCAGCATGTCTGCTACGCTGAGCTCTATACTCTTTTCACCTATTATTATTATCACTCTTATGCCAGCAATTATGTGTG
>JAHZMT010000955.1:0-48111 GCA_027743785.1 Sinhomidia bicolor | reverse complement strand
AAGTTCTAAGCCATATACAAAGTAGTGTAACTGATGATGTTTTTTGTTTGTTTTAGCTCTCACTGTTCGCTATTTGACGAGAAGATACATTGGGGAGTATAAATCAAATTCAGGTAAACATTTTATTTATTCTGAACAATATAATATACGATATCTAGCAGCGTATTAATTTCACCATCTCCACAAATTGATTTGAGACTTTACGAACTCTTTCTTTAAAAAGAGCATATTATTTTCATACAAACTGTGACTGTAAAATTTTATTATTGCAAAGATTCACAGGGTTCATTTTGAGTACAAAATAAATATCAGTGGGAGTGGGCTACGAAAACTTGCGCAAACCATATCTCTAGATTGTACATCAACGTTAAAAATCTAATCAGTTGTGCAACATTTATACTTTCACGATGTATCGAAAAAATTGTTTTTCAAACGCTAGTGTAGCATAGGAGCTCGTGTACAGCTTCAATTTAATCAAAACGAGTCATCATGATACGGTACACAAAGTCATTTGACTACTGTATCATTTTATTCCAACTAATATATATTTTAATGTAATTACCCTTACGCAAGTTGTGGAAAGTAAGCATATTGAAGCTTTGTATGTAGAAATTGTGTACGTATATATATTTTTCTGCGTCTTTCCCAGTTTTGATTCATCAACAACCACTCAAATTCTTATAATATATTATATTTCTTTACCCGTGCGGAGATATTTTTGAAACTCGAGAGAGACGGAGAAGAAATTGAATCCCCATTCAATTATAAAAACGGCTAAATAAGTATTCAGTAGTAGGTTCGTGTACCCATACAGTACATGCTTACGTATGTACCACGACCACGTAACCAAATTAAATTGAAGGGAAAAAAATCTCGAAAAAACGTGCAAGCTTTAAATTAGGTACACATACAATTTTTTTTGAACTCAACTGTATACTTCCGGCGCCAGACTGTCGCGCCAACAGTCTTTAGGCAGAGAATGACAAAAATGAAGCTAACGTTGCGTTGATGCAGTTTTGAAGTTTTATAAATATATATTTTATACAGATTTAGCATTTACAATATTTCTTTTTACTTCTGTAGTTGATTCCTTTGCTAAGAAATTCTTGATTGCGTACCTACTTTCAAGAAAGGCGAGTTGTTTATACTATTTGCAATTTTATGTCGCACTTTTCACAAACTAAGTAGAACTAAAAATGTCGTTCCTTGCCATGCACAAATTGCACAATGTTTTTTACATTACGTGTTATACAAATTTTCAGAAGCATCAAAATGCATGTGTTGACTTTTTTTAACTCTCTTTTTGTTTTAAAACTTAAAGTTTCTTGCGCTCCATGTAAACTTACACGCGCAATGCATAAAACATTTCTTGCAACATTCACTAACAACAACCAACCTACTATTTTCTTGATGAATTTGTGTACAACAACAAGCTGTTTAAAATTTAAAACGAAACGAGTGTAGAGCTCAGGACAAACTTAAAACACGCTTGACTTACTAATTGTTCTTTGCAGTTTGGAAATGGGGAAAATGCATGTTCCACTGAGAAAAAGAACTAAATGACATATTTTTCTCGATTTAGCAAAAGATACTTTTTAATAATATAATACGTAATCATGTTTTAGATTGAGCATCAAAAACCCATTTCGTCATGGGCAAAAGAATTTGGAGCACAGCCCGATTCTCATAAGGTTTGCATATAATGAAGGAACGCCTTTTCAAAAACATAAATTGCAAAGAGTGAAAGCTAGTAGCGGAATGGTGATCTCAATAAAATTTTAAAATAGGCTACGTAGTCTGTGTACATATATTTAGCATATTTTAAGTAAAAGGACACTATTTGACAACGTCACAATATTATGATAATGACTATTACAAAAGGTAAATTATGTAAAATTTTGACTAATTGGAAACAATTTTTTATGCAATTACAGATCTCCTATATCGGCAAAATGTAACAGTGGGGCATACTGCGATTGATGTCGAGATTATAGATATTTCCACTTCTACTTCAGTGGTAAGTGAATTATAAACTTTGACAATATAATTTTTTAAATGCATGCAAAGGTTAAAGGCAGAAAATACAAATGTTGATATTAACCACACTTTTTGTATTTATTTAATAGGGAGCAACAGAGTCACGACGAAGAACATTCCCAGTTGAAGAGATGCAACGAGCTGATGGTTTCGTGATAGTATATTCCATTACAGATCGCAGCTCTTTTACGTTTGCTCTAGAAACTTTAGAGATGATCACGAATCATTACAATCAGCACACTCCTACTCCGACTAATTCCTTGTCAACTTCCAGTGGAACGAGTAGTTGCAGTAGCAGCAACAGTTCTCCAAATGCATCGCCACAACCGAAAGCCACATGCCCCATTTTGTTGGTTGCCAACAAAAACGATTTGGAACACTTACGAGTAGTGGAGAAGGTGGAGGGCTTGACCACATCTATGCAGTATGGATGTCACTTCTATGAGCTGTCGGTTGCAGAAAACTCTCCAGAAGTGTACACATCTTTCCAAAGTCTCATTTCAACTTTTGTAACTCAAAATAACCAGCCAGCCAAAAGGAAATTTTCCGTTTCAAAAATGTTGGGGAATTTGAGAATAGGAAGAACAAGTCCATCTCATCAAGTGGTTACTAGTCAAGCTTCCATTATTGACACTAATACCATATCAGACTCAAGCGACAATTCAGATAACATTCCTTCTACTCATGATCAACAAGGTACATCTAATGCCATTACACATGTACGGCAATCATCAGCACCAGAAACGTCTACGTCACCTACGAGCAATGGAACCAGTGGATCAAATTTGAGTAACAGCATTTGCCACTTGAAAAGTAAACTTGTTGAGTTGCATTCAATGAAGAAACGCCACAACTCTCCTCCGATTTGTTCTCTTTAAATGGTTATCAAAGTTTGATTTTTTTGTGATTTTTATACTTCTGACTTTTCTTTATATTACGAATGCAAATGTAAAAATTGTCATCAGTACCTCAAAGGAAATTATCATAACAATTTGTAGTTATTATAAATTTGTTAAGGATGAAAAAAGTATTGTAATTTTATTGTAACCAATTACCAATTGTGTACCACGAGGGGAACAATTTATCGACGCAGTGACCATTGTTTATCAGCGTTCATTTATATTTACATATATTATAATTATTAAGAATCAATGCTCATATAAATGCCGACGGTGTGAGTAGCGCTGCTTTCGAGATTTTTCGCATGGATATGTAAGTATTTTAGTACATCCTAATTGAGTTTCTCATATAATTTATTATATTCTCATTGCAAACAATTTATTTTCCCATGAATGAACTTCACGAGCTATTTATATAACATCGAGATTGGTAAATTTTGTTTTATGTGTGTACTTTTCTTATACAACTACAACATGCATACGTAGTTCCAATTGTCAATTTACACAATTCTTAATAATAATAAAGTCAAAACAATTACTCGAGTTTTACTAGAAGAAAAATATAATATCGGATAGAAAAGATAAGTTACTAAAAATTATTGACTGTCAATAATGCTAGAAATATAATTAAAAGAATTGGACGTTTTCGTGGAACAACAGAGTGAGCCTTTTATGGAAGAACCATGCAAATTATCAGTACATCACGTACATAGAGTACTTAGAAAGGTACGTTATAATACAATATATAGTCTATCGGAGGTGAAAGGTTCACCGCAAAATAAATTATTATATTTATGATTCTTTCGCTGTACATAAGGTGTCTATGTTCACAACAATAATTATATTACAATTATTATAATGTATACTTACAGTAAATATTGAAAACTACCAGTCTTCTTCTGTCGACAATTTACGCAAACTAAATGCAACATAAAGCGCACAAAATGTTTTCCAATAAAAAAGCTCGTTTTAAAATACACAAACAATCAATCTTCGTGTCGCTTGATTTTTCAAAAAAGCATACTGCATTTCTGGCAAAAATATTTTCACAATAAGTACTTTGCATACTTTGTGTTTGTGAGCATCTTCTTGTGACACTGCCACACCAAGTTAAACTAATACATTTAAACGATTATCATATCCGAGCATTTTCATAGCATTATTAAAATTATCACTGTGTTTAGAGTCTAGGCAAAAGGACTGTCCGCGTTTGAAATTTCATCACCATTAGTATGCACATGACTCACAGATTCATCTGTATATAATCCTGGATTGAAATACAAATCATAATGGAAACCAAGTACATGAAAACTGGACATTTGTTTCGTCCCATACTCGCAAGTTAAATTACGCATTTCCAATCCAACCTAAGGCCCAATTTAAAAAATTGATATTGATTACCTGACTGGACAATAATGGATTAAATGCATTTTATCAGTATTTTTAATTTTAAAAATATAATTACCCTTTTCAGGAGCGTGATTAATTCACTGTTCCAAGCATGGTCCATAAAAACTTTGCACAGTGATCGTATGTACCACGTTCCAAGTTCTGTATCACGATTAGAAACGAATCCAGGAACAGTTGAGTAGCATACAATCATATCTTCAGTTTCAGGTAAATTATCAGGAGGTTGAGTAGGAGTCCATTCAACTGAACTTGATATTTGAGACTCTGACGATGTCAAATCCTTGCCGTCAGTCTGTGTCTTACGCACACCACGATCCCTTTTCTCACCTTGACATGCTTGTACAATGAATATCTTTGGTTTGCCCTTAAGAATGGGACAATACCTATTGTTAAATAGTTTCAGGATTTCTTCGTAGAAATACCAATAATTTTTACATGGGGTTCGACAGTCTTCAGCATCATATGAGCGAATTTGTCCTTCCTAAAAGTAAAGTAAACACAGTTTTGAAGTTTTCCCCTGAGTTGTAAATATTTTATACAGAGGAAAAAACTATTTCGAACCTTTCCATGGCTCATGATTGCCACAACACAGGCGTCAACTTCTCTTGTACGGAACTGATCAAGAAATTTCTTAACTATGCCTGTCTCTGGATGAATCAACTCCATTTTCTTGACATTATGCCGAATCATAACTTCGAAGCCTAACTGCTCAAGCAATTCCTGCAAATGCGATGAGTCCTTTTCAGCACCATCCCGTTTTGCTGAATAATCACCCAAGAATTCAATATTATTGATTATAAGAGCAAATCCTCTAGGTTTCGACATCATAGTATATGCCTGAAATTTAAAAAATGTTTTGAAATATCCATTGAAAGTCTACTAATACAACAAGCTGCTTAAGGTTCAAAAACTACATACATCATGAACTCCCATATTGTACTGAGTAGCAGCTCTAACTCGAACAGTTAGAGGAGACTGGTCATCCATTGTACATGATACTAGGGAATTTCGTACCTGTTCCGTTGCAGAGAGTGAAGAACATGAGCTCGATGGACTATTACTACCACTCAATGGCTCCACTCTAATAATGAAGTATTAAACATGTTACTTACGTTGGACACCAACTCTCAATTTTTTAAAGGTCAAAAAGTTTAACTGAATTTAACAAATATATTATATGTAGTATGTACCTAGAAGGACGAGGACGCATTAGTGGAGAACTTGGAATGGATGCCGAAGATGTTGGTGAGTTGGAATTGCTGGAATTGGGAAACGCATATCCATTTGTCAGGGTTTCGTTCCGGCTTCCAGTGGTACTGGATACTTCACCAGCAGTTGACAGCACTGTAACGTGATTGGAATTGGTATGCCGAGATCTTAAAACGTTGGCTTCACTTATGTGACCACTTCTTTCTAGGGACTCCACTAAAATTTGAAACGCTAGAGGTCCACGTTTCGTGTAAGTCATAAAAAATTCCTGTGCTTGCTCTTGGGGGGCTCTGTACGAAGTCTGAAAACGAATTGACAGTCAAATTGTAAATATTCAACTCAATTCTCATTTTAATGGATACTCATTATTTCTCGTTCATGTTCGTTTTTTACGCATACAAAAAGAGAAATGCATAAAAGTCCAGCAACTAAAAACATTTGTACATTGTAAGTAATATCCAAAACAATTTCAATCTTATGTTATAATAACAAAAAATGGATATTGACTATTGACAACAACTCATGTCTAAGAAGCATGTCATTTTCTATACCTTGATTCGTTCAATGAACACTTGATCGATAACTCCTCGATGGATTAATTCACGATACAAAGCCTCCAAATCAACCAATGATGATAGTCTTACTATGTTCCTTTGAATTGTGTCTCTATCCGCTTGCTCCATTTTAAATTCTGTACCGGTCTTGGTACTATAATAATTATTATTGGATTTTGTAAACCTGTATTGGAAACAATAAAAAAGCGATAAATGTAAAATGTACAAACCAAACATATCGCATTATAAAATGGTCTGAGCACACGCAAAAACTTCGGACAGGGTGTCGCTTTGCCATGCTATTTTCTAATAGGGATAGGCTATGAAAAATACTGTGCCGAGTACCGACATTGACACACGCACTATAATCCTTGTAACACGCAAAATATACATAAAATGCCTAGGTGCAGGAAAGCAAAAAGTTAATCGAATTAAGAAAAAGAAAGCCAGTCAGTATATTGTTACATGAACAAATGCGTTTTCTGCACATAATGGAAAAAGGGATAGAGAGAATGGTACGTAAATATTAGAACTGTCGCTGTAAATTAGTTTTAAAAACCCGAATAATAAATTAAAAGGTGTTCAGTGACACTTGTCATACATAATCGATTTAAGTGCAACCAATAATACAAGTAAAATATTAAAATAATACTGTAAATATACTTGCTATATACACAAATTTAAAAAGTGATGTTTATAACGATTATGCTCGTGAAAATTTGTAAAATTGACTAATCATTTGGATTTTAAAGAATTTGCAAATGCAATTTGGTGAAATTTGTTTACTTAAGTAAAAGTCACTAGGAACTATGTATAAGGTTGATTATAAACTAGGTGCAAGATAGCAAACAACAGTGGAAAACGAAAATTTGCACTAGCGACATTGTTGTGATTTTCTATCTTCCCTTCCCCGTTGTATTGTTGTGAATAATTAATTGCACACTAAAGCAAATTGCATAAAATAAAACAACAAAAATATTTGACAAATTTCATTATAAAATTGACAAATATCTTAAATGTTTACTCACGAGTAAATATAAAATATTTGCCCCAAATCTCCCTTTAACTTTTATTTTTTTCCAGTTCAGCGGTCAGTGTAAAATGTATCACTAGCTTATACTC
The DNA here is from genome assembly GCA_027743785.1 of Sinhomidia bicolor. Classification (NCBI taxonomy): domain Eukaryota; kingdom Metazoa; phylum Arthropoda; class Collembola; order Entomobryomorpha; family Entomobryidae; genus Sinhomidia; species Sinhomidia bicolor. Next base: position 40,880 of record JAHZMT010000955.1, on the reverse strand, counting down.
TCTCTGTACACCCCAGACCGGTTAAAGCACATTAAAACTATGTTCTCGAAATTGCTTTTTTAACAGTTATAACATAACAATATAACAGTTACACAGTTTTGCAGCACAGCATAATTTGCTTTGCTCGTCAGCTATTTATTACTTTTAATCTACTGTGGTGAATGTGAGATACAATGCAAAAACCTGTAAAGTTTTGCCTGAACGTCTAGCTGGAGTGGAGTAATAGTACACAAACAATATAACTTAAAAGCACGTAAACTTTCATCAAAACTTATGAACTATTCTTATTCTTACGGACAGTGTGAACACTTTTTAAAGCAAGATCACGATGATTAATGTTGACACATGTGGTTTAAAGCATAAACAACAAACAAAAACAACATCACAAACGTGAAGAAGATCACAAAATCCCAACAGATACTGCTGAGGATGGATGATGGACGAGATACAAAAGAACAAAAGCGGGCTACTAACAAGTAAACAAGGAATTTTGCTTCAAAATTATGTACACTGACTCGTTCATGTACAACAGATCAGATGATGAGTGAAAACGATGTACATAAAATGTATTATCATTTATCTTTCAGTTCACATCACCACATCACAAAAAGCACAACGGACATAAAAGACTTCATGCAATTGCAAATTATGAAATGAAGACCCAAAACTGTTGTCTAGTTGTGCATTGTAAATCTGTTTTTTTCTCGCCTCACTATTGCACTGCTACCAAAATCAAATTACCAAAACAAATTTTAAAATCAAATTGGTTCGGTAATGGGTACACTTACACTATTGTTATGTGGTACACTTTTGTACCCTCGTCTCAAATTCAACACAGCAAGAATTGCAAATATTCACCACTGTCCATAGGTGAGATGATGATGACGATGAATCATCTGACTGGTTGCAGCTACCGACTACCGAATAGTCAAACCAGTCAAATAGTATGAAAAAACGGATCACGTATCACGTCTCATCATCATTCTGAAATTGTAGATTATCTTTCTCTTTTCTGTTCATACTTACAATATGTAGTGGGTATGTCAGAATCAGAGAATGCAGCACAAACTCTGAGTCAGTAGTGCACAAATAATATTGAATATTTTTATGACTCATAATTATATGCGTGACAGTTACAGTTACAACTCCGATTCCTGTCCTGTCTACCAACCATCTACCATTAATTAGTTAAAGTACCTGTTTGTTATATGGACTGACTGAACCTATGTGAGGAAACGACAACTCTACTAGCAGAACATACATTACTCACATTAACTAATATACATTATAAATTATAACGACATACAGTATACACATAAGCTTTCGAAAAAGGGCCGGGCGCCCGTTTAAAATACGGAATAATAATGAATGGCCAGTTTTTTAAAAAAAAAGACATGTTTCAGACTGTAACAATATGTAATATAGTTCATAGTGAAAGTGTGTTTATATAGTTTTGGAAACTATTTACTTGGATGAGAAGATACCAGAGTTTCGCTTTCTCTGCACTTGAGTGATTCCCCTTATTCATTTCACTTTCATTCTTCTTGACAGTTAGCGGTCAACGCTTTTTATCTTGATTTTTGAAGAAAATCAGTGCTTTAGGGAAATTAATCTTTAAACAATGGGGGACATCTCAGTGAAAGATTTTATGAACGATGCGGCCGACCTGGCTAGCAGGGCAGTGTCTCAAGATAGGCTTGGGAATGGCGATGTAGCGGTGTATTTTTACAGGGAATCTATAAGCTTGCTTACGAGGGCACGCGCAGAGCTATGCAAGCGTCTAAAGGAGAATATGAATGACAGTGGGGTTTACAAAAATGCGATAATAAATGTTGATATGAAAGTTCAAGAATATCAGCATAGGATAAACAGCCTCGAATCTAGTAAGTAAAGCTGTAGTTACTTCACTTACGAGTAGAACTGATGCTGCTGAAAGTGTTTTATGCACTATTTGTCAATTGTTAAATTAAATTGTCTTTTTGTAGCGTCAAAACAAAAGCAAGTAGAAGAAACTCGTAAACCACGAAAATCGGGTGACGAGTTGGAACTAGAAAGAGCAAAATTTCTTGTTAGTCAAGCGCTGAAAGAAGATGAAGCAAATCATGATGAGGAGGCAGTCAAGTTATACACCGATGCTGTTCAACTATGCATCCAACTTGTAGAAGCATTTTAAAATCTTTTTTAGAAGTATGAACCATAAATACTATTCCAGAGAGCTAAAATTGTCATTTGGCCTATATGTTTTTGTAGAAATCTGGTCGCAAATTAGATCAGCAAATTGCTCGACAAATTGAAAACTTGGCCAAACAAGCACTTGAGCGTGCAGAGGTACTTAAAGGAGTGAAGGATATGAGTCTATCAGACAGTACACAAGTTCCAAATGCATCTCACGCGTTTTCACGAAACCTAGCTTCTTCAGAAGATGACACAAGTGATGATACCAACAATGTACCTGCAGCTACTGATCAACCCAAAACGTTGGATGTACCTGGAAAAGGAGGAACGCTGCTGAAAAGTCAAGTAATATATAAAATGTCGGAGGAAGCATGCAAATGCATTTCATATTACTTTGTCAAATCTTAACCGTAGTTTTACTACTTGCAGGCGTGTGGAGAAAAGTGATTATTGACGACTTGCTACCTGTTGGAAAACATGGGGAACTCTTGTGTTCATACTCTAATAACAAAGGAGAACTTTGGGTTTCGCTACTAGAAAAAGCCTATCTCAAAGTCATGGGTGGTTATGACTTTCCAGGGTCAAATTCCAACATAGATTTACACGCACTTACGGGATGGATTCCAGAGAGAATGTCAATGCACTCAGAAGAAGGTCATAGCAAATTTGATAAAGAAAAGGGATTTCTCAAAATGCATTCAAGATTACACAAAGGCGATGTTCTCATAACTGTTGCAACTGGAGAGATGTCGCAGCAACAAGAAGAGCGCACAGGGTTAAAATTTAAAATAAAATATACTAATTTATATATATTAAAATATATATAGTACTTATATAAATTTGTACGTATATAGTTTGGTTGCAACCCACGCTTACGCGGTACTAGACATCCAGGAACGTATGGGGGTGAGATTATTTCTTCTGAAGAATCCATGGTCTCATGTTCGTTGGAAAGGAAATTACTCAGAGCTAGATACAATTCACTGGACCGAAGAAATGAAACGAGAATTCAAATACGATCCCAACTCAGCAAGCATGTTTGATAATGGAGTATTTTGGATCGATTATGATTCACTAATTCACTTTTTTGATGTGATTTATATGAGCTGGAATCCGTCTCTTTTTTCGTATACTTATTGTGTTCACAAGTAAGTATTTGCTATATTCATCTTTACTAACTTTCGTTATTAATTAATCTGTCATTAGTTTTACCAAATTATTATTGTGCATTTTTTATAGAACGTGGGATGCTGGTCATGGACCCATAAAAGATGTTTACAACATTGGAGAAAATCCACAGTACAGATTGGAAATAAACTCGCAAGGTTCTGCTGCAGTTTGGTGTCTACTAACAAGACACATTACTGATATAGAAGACTTCAAAAATAATAGAGAGTATATCACCCTACTTGTGTATGATACAGATGGAAAGCGTGTATATTATCCACGTAAGTTCATACTTTCTTTTCATGAACATGTGTACGGCAACGGCAACAATATCGACAATATCAAGTTTGTAAATTAACGGCAAACTTTTGTCTTTAAAAGATGAACCTCCTCCAATGATTGACGGTGTTCGTATAAACAGTCCACATTATTTGTGTAAAGTCATCGTGCCTTCCGCAACAAACAAACGCTACACTTTGGTTGTATCTCAGTACGAAAAAATGAAAACTATTCATTATACACTACGAGCATATTCGTCCTGCCCATTTAGTCTTCAGGAGATTAAAAACCCTTGCAAATTTAAGAAACAAGTAACTGGTGAATGGAAAGGAATTACGGCCGGTGGATGTGCGAATCATCCAAATACTTACAAAAACAACCCATGCTATCAATTGAGTTTAAAGTCTCCATTAAATGGTCATGTAATGTTGGTCGAACTGAGAGGCCCAAAGCAGTACAATGTTGGGTTTGATATTTTGTGCTCAAATGTGGCAGATTTGAAGACGCCAGGTGCTTTTACTAAGAAATCTTCGGGCCCTTTTAGGTAAGCACTGTATAATAGTGTATAGAAAAATCGTTCGTTATCTAATTGCTAGTGGAACCTCATTTACAGTTAAAACTTTATGTCGAATACTTTATTTTCTTACAGACCCGGATTTGTTATACTGGAATTAGAACACGTTCCATCCGGTGTTTACAATATTATTCCATCAACATTTGACCCTGGTTGTGAAGGTCCCTTTTTCCTAAAAGTTCAATGCACTTCTGAATTTACAATGAAATTAATTTAAACAAAAACGGTCCACTTGAAACATTGACCCAAATTGACTTTTAAAGTATGTATACAAATATAATGATTTGACTGGTTTGACTTAATTTTACGCAAAAATCGCAAAACCAGATTATTATTATTGTCTAAGTATTGTTTAAAATTTTTAATGTTAACTCTAAATATTTTTCATGCAATACAAAATAAATCTAAAGAAAAGTGTAACTGAAATAAAACTTACCTGAAAATCCATGTAAATCTTTTATCTCTACTTTAGAAAGACAAATGAATGACAGTTCAGCATTCTCATAATCATCGTTTAGATTTCAATGATTTTTAAATTCATTCATTCATAAGAACCACGCGATAACTGAGGACGCAGAAAATAATTTAGTACAAAATAACAGCAAATACATCCCATTATGTAAAGTTTACAGCATACTAAATTACTAATTATATATTAAAGCAATTAAAGCAGCTGTCATAGTCTGTTAACAAATATAGTTTTAAAGATTAACTTCTTAAGTTCATTTATCATTTACGTCTTCTCTGTATGTTTATCGTTTTAATGCTTGCTTGATTGCCTTGCTTGGCTTGCTTGTTAGTAGTCCCAATGAACAACACTCATATTCCAAGAAATGTGTCAAGTAGTAGAAGAAAGTCTGATTGCTAGACGGTTAGACGGATAGTTTTACGTTAATGGCTACATACGTGCAAGCGTGCCAGCCAGCCTCAATTAACAAAGAAAAAAGAACAAAGAGCGAGCAAGTGTGAACGAACATATCGGTACATCATCCACAATCCACATCATGATGCATATACTTTTAAGACTAGTCATTAGTGTTAGACTAGACAGACAACAAAGGAGCATCATATTATAGTGCTTACTGCTTACCTAAGCATCCTTCACTTTAATATAGAGCCTATGCATGTAGACTCATCGCAGAATTCCTCCTCTAAGTAATGCACTAAGCATAATTATTTTACCTATTGAATATAGGTAATTTTAAGAGGAAAAAGAGTAGAACGACCTTATACTACTTGTACTTTAGTCTATGTTTAGCTTACCTACTATATCCAATCCACAATATATGACATACAGGCACATATATATAGAATATTTATCTTTTTTTATCATGGTCATGTTGAGTCATGCAGTCATGCAGCTGTATATATAGTTGTTGTGTGTGTGAGAAAATCAACCCTCATTATTATTATGATCGTCACCATCATATTATCATCATCAGCCGTCGTATAACTTGGTTTCGCAAAATTTGGTAGTATATAGCAGAATGCACACGGGGTGATGATGCAGATGGCAAAAAAGGCACTGGCTTGTCTGGCATACACCCCGCACACCTTTTTTCTCTTGCTCTTTTCTTGCCCCTGGCTCTGTTTCTTCTTAATGAATGCAACAAAAAAATGGTTTTAAATTACAACCCAATCATCACTCAAATTTCAATGCTGACGTGATGGATGATAAATAATTATCAGAAAAGCAACTAGTAAAAATTTAAACTTCCCAAACTTATTTAAAAAAATAATACTCGTATTTGGAACGTGGGCAGCAGAATGGCCACTGGGGTAAGTGCCTCATTTTTTTAAGAGAGGAGGAGAATGGGAATTGAGAATACAGTTGATGTTGTTGTTGTTGTTGAGAGAGGGAGAGAAGTATAAAGTGAATGAACAGTTTTTGTATCCATCTCACTTTCTGTTTTGTCTCTCTCTCACTCTTCTCTCTTTTAGGTTCAATGTACAAGCCTATTTCCCAAGAAGGATAGTCCCGTTTTCCTGAATCAGCGGATAGCAGCAGAAAGAAATTTGCTCTTGTTGCAAATGGAACATTAATTTTAATCTAATTTTTTTATTCTTCTATTACACCACTTTTCTTTGAATACCACTCAATGAAAACAAAAAGTAGATGAAATTGTTGGGAAAAGGTAATTAATATGTGTAATTTGATGATTTTGGATATATTCTCATTAATAAAGTAAAAATTAGTTTGTCTCCAGAACGTGTTTTTTGTGTGTGTATGTGTTTGTGTGCATTTTTTGGCGGTGAAATTTTTGCATGTATTTCAATAAAAACGCTGACTCAAAGTAAAAATGATTTAATTTTTCTTGTTTGCAAAAGAATGTTCTATACTATATGACACATTTTTTTAATCGGAAGAGATCAATTCTCAAACTACATTTTTGAAATGAAAAGTTCATTGATAAGTTACTGAGTAATTATTTTTAAAGTACTTTTACATTTGCTGTGGTTCAGAGGGTAATGGAGACTGTTGAGATAATATTGGAAGGACTAATGGGACAATGACTATGTATTGTGGCATAGTGTATTGATTTTGAGTTTATACGCTGGAATTAAATTAACTGTAAATTTATTGTTGTATAGTAAATTAATTTATACAAAAAATGGTTTCACGGGATTTTTGTGGAAACTTTTATTAATCTTTGCCAAGCTTTTAAGCACAAACTATGTTCTTCATCATTGCATTAAAACTAAGAAAAATTGCAAAATTAACTTGAATTTATAGTACAATGATTTCTATACAAAGTTCTAATAAGGTTTAATTTATACAATTTTATTTAATTGCTTTTTGCAGTGGTGTCCGTCATCCCTAGTACCTAAGGGGAAGTAGGTTGGTCTGGTCTGTGTGACTGCCATAAGAAAGTCAAGAACTGAATGAGATTACCAAGTTAGAACTTCAGCGCTCGTGTAATTAAATCTGCACTTTTGGATCTAGAGTACCACGATCAAGTCACAAGTATATATTGTACAAGGTATTATCACAAGACCAACACCCAAATACCATTTTTATGTACTTATAACTTATGATATGTAACAGATTTTAATGTATGTCTCTTTTGCTTTGTAGTCATCCATCACCACCAGTAGGAATCGTGCTAAAATTAGTAGAACGAGACTTAATTTTGTGCAGCGGAAAGCAGCTTATCAATCTTTGCATTGTTGCGCATCCTACTATAATATTTTGCTCATGTGTTTATTGACTTGTGTGGAGAAAGAATTTTTTCTTTGGGGGTCACCAGACCAGACAACCAGTATAGTGTTATCATTGCCTACTCAGATGAGCAGTGCAAAATCACTTTGACAGTAGTAGTTTATGATTTGATTACCAAGTCATTTTTCTAGATTTTGATCTCGATATACATTTAATTCGAATTTAAAGTTCTTTATTAATGCTCAGTTAATATTTTACTACCACCATTGTTTTCTAACCTTTGAATCCTTCCAATCCATAACCTATTGGTTTTTGAAATACAGTTGATGGTATGTACTTAAACTTGTAATTTTATAATGTTGTTTGTTTTTAGAAAAAATCGTCTTTTTCATTGCAATTATATTTATATAATTAAAAACTGTTTTCGTAAATTTTTCCAGGAAATTTACTTCTTTTTAACTACCCTGCGAAGAACCCTCCTGACTATAATTTTTGGTTAAGTGTTTGATGGCATCAAGTTGTTGCGGCACAAAGAAACAAAAGCTCAATAATTCACAACCCGTAATTTGTCCTACAATGAACGGTCATGGTCATAGCAATGGATATGCTGGAAGCAGTCGGAATAATCATGAACTCTACTCGGAGCATAATGGTCATTCCAGTATGGCAATGACGAATGGCCACAGTCATCTTAATGGTCATGGAGCTCATCAAAATGGGGTGGCGCACCCACTCAAGAATGGAGTTGTCCAAAGTTCTTACTCAGATCGCATTGCTTGTCCTGAAATGTGCTTCTTTTGTTTTGACGTCCTTTATAGCAGTTTGCACAACATGGAGCCACCAAAGGCCCCAAGTTTTACTAACGATGCATTGTAAGCCATTTTCACTGAAGTGTAATTCAGATTTCAAAAAGTTTTTGATGCTTTTTACAAGTTATAATTTTTAAAAAACAGTCCATTGTTCGTAACATGGAAAATTGGAAAAGATCATCGTCTTCGTGGGTGTATGGGAACATTTAATGCGCTGAACCTTCATTCGGGTCTTCGTGAGTACGCCATGACAAGGTAAACAGATTTGACTTCTCCTTACAGTTTTGTTACGTTTCCAATATTTTTACATTTTTTTTTCGTTGAATAGTGCTTTCAAAGATTCACGTTTTCCACCAATCGCTCGAGATGAATTCTCCAAGTTGCATTGTTCGGTTTCAATTCTACGTCATTTTGAGGAAGGCAGCGATTATTTAGATTGGCAGGTTGGAGTACATGGAATTCGCATAGAATTCGTTAATGAACGTGGTTCAAAGCGCACTGCCACATATCTTCCAGAAGTTGCTCCTGAACAAGGTAAAATACTAATTGATAAAATGTAATGCTTGTATATTGTATATAATCATCAATTGTATATTGGTTTTAATGATATTCGTTATTCATAATGCATAATAATTGTGTATTTAGGGTGGAATCAAACCCAGACTATCGATTCACTTCTACGAAAAGGTGGATTCAAGGGAAATGTTACTCCAGAAGTTCGAGCTTCTATAAAACTGACCCGTTATCAGTCCGAAAAAATTTCTGCAACTTATGCTGATTATGCCAATCGCTGGCAAGCCAATGGAGCCACCCGCCCCTTTTAGCCGACGTGCAGTTTAGGTGCCCTCAATGTTTTTAGTTTTAGTTTTCAACCGACGCTGCCAATCAGAAATTGTATATTCGTTGATTTAACTCAAAATGTGCAGTTTATGAAACCATGTTCTCGAAATATCTGTTTAAATTCTTGTCATTCAAAAAGAAAACTCAGTACGGCTTTCTCCTCCTCAAAAATGGCTGACTAATATTACAACTATTCCAAGTAAAAAAAGAAAAAATGTTTAGAAAGTTCTATTGAATGCATTTTCAAGTAAATCAAATTATTCCATCCATGTTGTTATAAGAAGGAGGGCAAATTACATAAATACTAACCAGGGCCGCAGCATTATACAAGATTGATTCTTAATTTTTGTTTTCGGGGTTCTTTTTAAAATTTACAAAGTAAGGAGAAAGCAAGAAGTGTCTCTGGGATAATAGGACATCAAATTTAGGCCATCATGCCTTTCATGCCTTATAAATTATGTTTATGAACAGTAGTAGCATGGAATTTACATCTCTGGAATCAAGCCGAACCAATTGCCTGTTTGTTCAGTCAGGGTAGCGAATCCATGTTTTCCAATATAGTATGAAAGCTATTTTGTACTTATAGGCACATAAAATTTAAAAAATCAAGGAATATGGGAAAACATGGAGCGCGTGCCCGTTTTGTCAATAACCGACAGTTGGTTCTCTTGGTTCGTTTCATAACAAAATTTAAGTTGCCTACTGTGATCTTATCAATATAGCCTAAATGTAGCAGTAAATATTGGTCATAGAGATTTTGAAACTGAAGTCAAATCGCTGATATGTATGCCTGAGAAGACACCGCAGTGTGTTATCATTAAGTATACATTGGATGTTAATTCTAAACGAACCATTAATACAAAATCTTCAACTGTGTGCATTAAGGTGATATGTGTGGAATGCTTGTGAAAATTCAGGTATTATGGTATCTCTCATCACCATTGAGAAACGTCCCAGGTGAGATGTATAAATGTTTGTAAAAATCGCAGTGTGTAAGTACTTAGGAAAAATTAATGATAATAATAACCAAGTTAGTTGCTCCAAATGTAGCATGATCTAATATATATTGTTGTCTAAAGTAGCCCAATACTCGATAAACCTTCTTGTTATTAATGCAATGTCAACAAATTATACTAAAATTTGTAGTAAGTAGTAGCAAATGCGCTGTTATTAGGAAAAACGTTATAGAACGGCCTATTTATTATAGGCAACAACATCAGGTTTAGTATATGTATATAGGTATATGTGCTGACTTGTTGTAGTTAGTGAGCTGTTGACAAAACTAAAATAAGAAAAGTTACACAATATATATCTGTTTACCTTTAATGAAAATAGTCTATTAAATCTTTACTTTATAAATCAATTCAAACTTTTTTCCAAACATGCTGCAAAAGCAAACGTTAGTGAAATTGTAATCTAATTGTATTCTGCAAATCTTTAAAAAAACTGACACAAGTTAGTATTTGACCGACTAGTCCAAAGTTTCTTTTCAAATTCAAATTATATCAATGATAATTTATGAGTTCTGCCTGTGAATCTTGTGTACCCTTTCCAAATTTTGCGCTGCTTTAGCTTCACATTGAAATGCTACAACAAACTGTTTATAAGGTTGCACTAGCACCCGTTCGTAGTATATGACATTTCTAGCTTGGTGTATATATCTTGACTGATGAATGTCAAATTGAAAGTTATAATTTAATTAAAATTTAAGCTAATACGGTGCGTACTATTGGGGAAACTTAAAATTTTGATTGTTCCACGTTTTTAAGTTTTATAATGGCAAATACTGTTTAAAAACAAAGGATAGAATGTGTTCTATTCCAATATTCATTATAAAAATGTATATATATTATGAAAATATATAAAAAAACTGTTCAATGGATACTCTGATGAAGTAAAATACAATTGAATAAACTTCATAAAAAATGCAAAACTATTATTTTAATTTTTACAAATATTTATTTGATACAAAATACCATTTGACTATTAAGTTAGAGCGTATCTTAATGATGCTCACAACATTTGTTAGCATTAAGAGACTTAACCACGCATTTCCGGTATTTCTGGTCTAACTTTTTTTACTACTGTTTTCTCTCCTGTAAGGATGGGCAAAAGCGTATCAGAATAGCATTGTTGTTGCAGATAGGTTACACCCATTGCAACTACTATTTGCAACGCTCCAGCCATCATGTATCGATCTTTTACTGTTCGAAATATTTCTAGTGTATACTTTACAGCCTCACGAGGTTCCTTTGTTATCTTGGGAAAATATAAATTCTTTATCCCAGCGGCTGTCTGGAAAGAAGAATGTTTTAAAAAAGGTAATATAAGTAGTTGCTTTCCTTTACAGCAATATATAAAACGTTTTAAAAGTCAAATACAAAACTGTTTANATTTTAAAAAAGGTAATATAAGTAGTTGCTTTCCTTTACAGCAATATATAAAACGTTTTAAAAGTCAAATACAAAACTGTTCATACCGGGAAGTTGGCGATAGGAACAAATAATGCTGGATATATAAAGCCAATAGCAAGTTGTAAGGATGCGCTTTTGACTTGTAAGCACGTTGGACATTTAGTTTTCTGTTGTAAGATATCCGTTGTAATAACCTTTTCGAAAAACAATATAAAACCTTTATATTTAATATAACTTGTCCATATAATAGAAATAACACAAAAATTACATATTATACATAATACAGTCTACATTATATACAGTCACAAAATTTAGTTCCAAGACTTACCAAACTATGAGCGACACCGCTAATAACACTCGGAAGGCCCATCGTTGCAAGGTATGATGATACTTTGGCGTAATGTCCAAGTAGTAAGGCATTTCTGAATGCTGAGTTTAATATGTAACCAGGAATTGTAGCAGATAGCGTCAGGGCCGGCACTGCCACTTTAAACGGCCATCTAGAAGGAGCACAAAGATACATTGAAAGATATGAATGTTAGAAAATGAATGTTAATTGTTATCATAAATCCTTGGTATAAAATTAATGTTTTGACCTTCATTTTATTTAACGCTTACGTACGTTTCCCCGGTGGGCCATGACGCTAAAATATCCATAGTTCGATTCAATTTATCATTTCTCTCCTGTTTGCTGAACGATTCGACACTTTGTTCTGTCAAATCAGTACCAACTCGTTCTATGAAGTATTTTTGCTTCTTTAGTGGTTCCTGTGTCGTTTCCATTCTATGCTGATCTTTCCTGTCCATGATGACCGTGCACTTCAATTATTTAACCACAGCACTGTATTTTGAAGAACGAGAATCAATGTCACTTTAAACACTAAACACTTTTTCTACAAAGCACAAATGGTGTAGTACGTGTAAGTAAAGTGAAGAAGTGCAAACTACAATAATAAATATTTTTTTCAAATTATTAATTTTAATTACCTATGATATATTCTGACAAAGCAAAGTACATGGAAAATGTCCAAGCACTGCTAACGTTGAAACTTGAAACGCTCGTCATATAAGAGAATGGTGAATGGAGCTTTCAACACAGCAAGTGCACAGAGAGAAGCTTTCACCTTTCTCTAAAAAGCATGTGATATGAGAAAGATGTTAAAAATGACGGTGTTTACATCACGTGTATCTAGCCATAATGTTGATGATGATGAAAAATCCTGCAGCGTGAACAACAACAGCAGCAGCAGGAAATAGGGCTTGTCTCTGTTCTGTTGTTATTCCACTGCTTGGCTAGCTGAGAGCTGTTTCCTTTCCATTCGATGCTGGTCGTTTCTTCATCGTTAGTAAAAACTATTGAAAGTTCCAATGAAATTTGTTTCCAGTCAGTTCTAAGTTCTCACGTCTGTCTCAGTTGTCCCTCTCTACTGCTTACTACTGGCCATGTAGACCAGATAGGTATTATGTTCAATTCAATGCACTTATTTCTCTTCTTTCTTTTTATGCTTTCCTTTCTTTTGCCGTACATTTCCATACATAATATCTATCATTATATTATGCATGCTGAATGCTGAACGAACATAAAAGCACAAGGTTTTTTTTACATGATACGCTTGTTGAAGTAAAAGTTGGAGAAAGAAGAAGCATAGCATTTTTAAGCATTCAACTCAATATACACAATGTCTTTGTGCCATGAAAGCAACCTTCAATTCTTTCAGCGGTGATGACGTTAAAATTTAAAAACTATTTTCCATCTCGTTTTTTCATTAGTAGAAAGGGGGAAAATGCCAATGGATCATGGTAGGGAATAATTGCGGATGGATATAAGTTGAACAGACAGGCGTATTAGGTAATGGTTGTAGAAAAAATATATAGCTAAAATATCCTTTTATCTCGCCTCGACCATTTTGCATTATTCTTTTTGCAATGCTTTACATAAGAGAAAGTTTTTTTCAGCAGCCAAAAATAAAAAAAGAGTGAACAAAACGTTTGAAGGTTTTGTAGGGCCTTGGCCATCTATCTATCTTCATCCATTCAATTGAATATTGAATACAAATTCCACCAATCCTTTTCCTTTCTATCGAGCAGCAACACTAAAACAAAAAAAGAAAGAATCCAATACACATGTAATATTTTCAAAGGATGTCTTCTTTGCTTGTTGAGTAGATAGTAGTACAAGACAAGACAAGCAACCAATACTACAATAACATGCCATAAAACAACAACTACATAACAAGAACAACGCAACAATACGCAACACTGCAGTAGCAGCAACAGCAGCAGCAGCAAGCAGTCCAAGAAAGCTCCAAACAAACCGAGCGAAGAAGAAGAAGAAGAAAAGAGAAAAGACTTTGAACTTAAAATATGACATGCATGTTGAATTCTATGTAGTGCTGTTGTTGTGTTTTTGTAGTTTGTATATAAGCATATCTTTAGCATTACTTACGTAGTAGTAGTAGTTCCCTGTGTGTAGGTGTTAACTGTAACAAAGAGCAAAAAAGGAAGAAAGAGGCAATGTACGCTTTTTATATGACATGGCTATTGTGTGTACATTTTTTTTTGCTAAATATGCATATCTTTCTTCCCAGTGAGGATAACACTCTCTCTCTAGCCAGCTACCTATATAGTGCCTAGTACACGCAGATTTTTTTTATTACCAACTACTACCCACTTCAGTAATACATGGAGCCATAAACATAACTAACGAAAGAGTTGACTTGCCTTTCTTGAAGGAAAAGAAGTCTATAATGTTGTGAGGGTTGCGATTGCTGCTGCTACAACTGCTGTAAAATAGAAGTTGCATACTTGTTGTATGTGTATGTGTGTGTGTGCATGGTTGTGGTTCGTTTTCTTTCATGCTAAAAGACTTCACTTCACTCGCAGCAACATTATATATTACACATTCCTTTCCTTTTAGACAGACAGAAGAGAAAGAGAGGAGAGGCTCTTTGCCTCCCCACTTATTTATTACCGAAAGTACTGCACTTTCTAGAGAAAGAACTCATGTTACATGATGATTATGATGATAACCTGACACATCAAAACGGTACATAAAAAAGTTGTGGCATTAGCAGCAGAACCTTTTTTATTATTTGTCCGCCTGCACTTTTGGGGTGAATAATATCCAAAGCCTGTGTATGGCATGCGATGAGGTGAAGCGAGATGTGGTATAAGTAATAGCAACGCTATCCGACGAGATCGCAATATTATATGAATATTCACAAGCATACAAACTGTCCAGGTTTGATTTATTTATTCATCTTCCTATTAAAATGAACCAATGCTTAGTCTCAAGTACGTCAAAAAAGTCATCTAGAAAAAAAACGCTTATTGGTAAAATCAGTTCACAGCACATATATATCCGTGCTTTTTCAACCAAACATCATGTCATGTCATCAACAGGAATATTTTATGAAATGTTTACTCTCCTCTCTCTGTTCTGTTACTGCTGCTATATATATATATACGCTGTTTCAAACGGAGCTCAAACAAATCTTTTGCAGAAGGTATGTTTAGTTTGGTTGTTAGATGTTTGATTTAGGAGATAGGGTGCAAAGTGCAAGCAGCAAAGCACAAGTACATAAGTTAAGTGCTCTTTTTGCACAGAAATGAGTAAAACTGTCGTCAGAAAAATATCGCTTATTATTCAGGACATAGCCACACATATGAATATTTACACCATGTTCTACTACCATTATGCCACATTATATACGCATGTTGTACATATCGTCATTGTACCAGTGTGTTTGCTGCTCATTCCTTTCCTATAATAATAATAATAGTAATAACGATGATGATGATGAGGGACGATGATGATACATAAAAGGGGATAAAACATAGGATCGTTTTTTATGTGTGTAACCGTAATTCTATACTTTACTTACAATACTTGTTGTAAATGTGTACGGATAGTAATACTACTAGTTATAATATATGTGTTTGCTATTATGAGAGAGTTCGTTAATACAACATAGCGTTAGGTGTATTGTCTTCCTCTTCGTCGTCTTCTGCTGCTGCTGTTTATGTACCGTAAGGAAAGCACAAAATTGCTAGTATCTGCTTGCTGCTACCACCACTTCTTCTTCTTCTTTACCACGTTCAGCCTGTTTCGCTGGTATTGGTGGTGGTGGTTTTTTTTTTAGCTCCTGGCTGACTTTCATTTCATTACATTAGAGAGAGCGAGCAAACTAAACTTACTTGTTTGTGAGTTAAAGCCAGTACATATCCGCATATTATATTCTACATTGGGTCATCACATTTCACACTTGCACATCATGTTTGTTCCAAGCATTTGCATTCGTTAATGCTTATCCGCTCATCCCAAAAATCTTCTCTCTCGACATCATCACCACATTATACTACTGCTGCTCTAACTCTTCTACATAAGATTTTTATTTTTTTTCTCCCTCTCCCTTCTCTCTGCCGATATGATGATGATGCTGATAACAATATTTACCAACTATAGATAGATGTGCTACTAAAACACAACACTCTGCTTTTCTATCATCATCGTGATCGTCTAGGTAGAAGTTGGCAATATTTGGAGAGTGTTTATGTGTACAACAAAATCATGCACACGTCAAATCACACACATTACACACAATCAGCAGTGCTATCATGCGAATAAAATTGTACATTTGCTACACTTTTTGCAGTGTCTCTGTTTTGAAAAAATTGTAACTTGTGTAATTATTATGCATTGTTGAAACTTGCATAGTTGAATATATATAAATATATATTTTTTTAGAGTAGAAGCAGTTCCGTTCTATCCATCGACAATGACCATGTGAACTTGAGATTTGAAAGGGGATGTGTTTTATATAGTGTGTGAGCTCTAGTGAAAATGTCATGATTTTTGATAAAGGAAATTAAAATTCCTTGTACAATAAAAATGTTTAGCGGATGTTCTGCAAGTGTCAACCAATGAGCACTCTTTTGTCACGCAATTCATATTTTGGGAGAGTTAGAATCAGTTTTTTGTGCGATTGCAAATATCATTCTAGTTGTCAAAGTTGTGAGTAACCGATGATGTGGTGGATTAATCATCGAGAATCAGGAACGTAATGGTCATGAAAGTGTTGCAAACTATTTAGTTTAATATATACTGATGAACTATTTGTGAAAAACTTTGCCCATAATAATCTTTTCCCAACTTGTTTTTACAACTACCCTTGTTGTTCGGAGGTTTTAATGAAAGTTCAATAACTGTTTTTTCTGAGCTTACTTTATTCTCTTCAGTATTCAATGTCTGGCTTAAGTGCTCATTCATTTTAAGGGAACGTAATACTGTAAGATTTAAACAAAGCATTACTGCCAATACAAATTAAGTTGGCAAAACGTAACTTCCGGTCATTCATCATTCTTTTCAAAAAGCGGAAACTCTCTGTTCCTGACTAATTTCCTAATTGGAAACATCATACATTCGGTGCACAGTATTTAATATATATCTCTATTTGTGTTTTGTGTGATAGTTTTACAAATTTAGCTTCGCACTTTTTCCTCGTCTTTAGAAGAATCATTCCAAACAAGATAAATAACTTTAATAAGAACATTCCTGTGAAAAGTATTATACAACTAATACAGCAAATTGATACAAAACAAAGTTTGTGTTATTTTCCTTCATTTTCAATATTCCATTACTTAAAATTGGTACACAATCAAAATCAGCGTGTGGTGCAAACTGGTTTTGCTTTCTACAATACCATAATCTAGGTGAGTTAAAATCCTAAATTGGGAGCATTAAAACCTACATTTCTGTTGTATTAATTGTTTCCCGCTAATATTTGCATTCTAAAGTCAATAATTGAAATTAAAGTACTTGTGAAGCCATTTATTATCTTTACATTACATTGACTAATGTTGATTGGTTTAGTAAAATCAAGTATAAGAAGGAATAAATATTTAGTGTGTTTGTATATATTTGTATTATATATATATACTAGCTTTCAGATGCTCATAACATCCAATTACTCATTCTATTAAATCTTTACAAGTACCAAAGAGTAATCAGTCATATATATGTATTATGTATGCATCATTTGTACTTCAAATGACTCGGTGGATTATTTTGTCATCGACAATAGTGCATATAAGCATGATAATTAGAATCATTGCCTGCAGTTTAAAGTCTTAAAAGGCTATTCATTTGAGATTATTGAGATTACTGAAAGTAGATCGCTGCGTGTTGTTGTAGAGTATGTCACCGGAAACAAATAATGATATTAAATGATTAAAACAAATGGTCATTTTTTATTTCGGTGGCCAATTAGAAGATGCGAATTTAATATAGTGGAATTAATTTGCCAAAAGTCAACGATTTTTATATGATGATGACGATACCGGTCCATCACAAAGCATTGTTTACATGCATAAGAAAATCAAAATGAGCTTCATTTTTTTGCTTCATTAATTCTAGTATACAGACAGGCAGACAATATTGAGACGATATCTCAGACAAAATGTTTTCTCGAATTTTAAGCACCGCATCATTTAGCAGCACGCATGCCTGTCCTGAGTTTACTTTAACATAATTAGAGTTCCGCAAACAAAAGTGGCATGCCTAATATCAGTATTTATTCCCTCCTCAAGACTGTTTACTAATTTGTGCTTTTTAAGTTTTAGAGGATGTAGTAGTTAAGTAGAAATTGAAAGAGTATTGACCTACGCACACTATTCAATACATTAGAGCCATCCATCAAAACCTCAAAACACTTCTTATAATTTTTTATATTCATCTGTGGTGGGTAAGCAGTAAGTATAGAAGTTTGTATTATATGATCGTTACGCTTGTGACTGCGACTTGTGCTTACAGAGAAGCAGTGGAGTCAAACAATATTTGTACTGTAGTCCCGTATTTGCGTATTTTGTGATATACGCGATATATCTTTCCATTTATGCTCATTTGCATGACCTACATTTCGAGAAAGTGATGAAGCTGTGAACAGATTAGATGAGTGTGTAATTTCCACAATACTCGCAGTCTGTCACAAACTACCCAACTGCGTTTTATTTTAGCCGTTAAATTTTAAAGTTTCATACAAGTTACATTTACAATGCATACAATAAATATACATCATTTCTACCCCTTTGGCTTACCGGTGCCAGCTTTCTCACTATTTTTCACACAAGATTATTTTTTAAAAGAAGACATTTACGGTTTAATATCCTTTTGATGCTGTTGTAAATTTTATTTGAAATAAACTTTAAAAGATATTATTACGGCATTTGTTATTGTACTCCCAATTTCAGTAGTATGGGATTTCCATTTTTTTTTACTGATTTACGCAGTCTATAAATGCATCAATTTAATGTAGCTGACCTCAAAATGTGATATGTATATTTGTCATACGATATAGATTTAATTTTAGCATTTTGACGATTCGTATATGTATCGCTATTGGGGCGGGGTAGTGAATAAAATCATACAGAGAGACTATTGATACGTCCGTTGAGTATATTGTATTTAATCCAGACTGTTCCGATGACTGATTCAAACTTCATGATCGCTCATTATTCCGTTGAATAATTGAATACGTAACAATGCACGGAAGTGAGATTCTGTAATAAAGGAGAGGCGAAGAGTGAAGAGGTGTAGGTAAGAGAAATGCTTCCGCATGCATGGCGCAACATAAAGCATCTTTCGTTTCTCTTTTGAATGCTACCTGCAACAAAAAAGCATGTTGGTATAATGATAATTAAGTCAACTGAGGGGGAACGTCAAGTATAGGGGTATATACCAAGCACCTACAACAACGATATATGCAATGTAGGCTATTGTAGTTGTTTATTTCTGACGTGACTATCTGATGAGAAGGAAAACATGTGAACCTATCAAAGTGAGTTACGCTGCTCAAAATTGTAAAATTGCTGCAGTGTAGCTGAAAAGGTGATTTTAGCCATCAAGCACTCTAAAGGAAGACTTGATGAACAATATAACAAAGTGGTAAAGTACTATTGCCTAGTTTATTGCTTTCTCATATGTGGAGTGGAAGCAATAACAATTAGAGCATCTTTAGTTATTTGATGTACTCTGCAGTTCTTCACAGTCAACCACAGCACAATGAAAAATTTAGTTGGATGGAGTTTCGCAATGGTGAATGCTATTAATTTATACGGCATATAGGCACACTACTTTATTTACTACATTGGAAACGTGAAGCTCTCTCGTATTGAAACTTGTGTGTACGCTCTGGCTCTGACTCTGACGTTTCGCCATGAAAAGATGGATAAATGGATAGAATATCTGTAATTATTTCCCGTGTTTTGTTGTTGTCATTTCTATTCGTAACACTGCAAAAAGACCAGAGCTTTATTATTAGTGGTTATTCTAACAATAAGCATTTAACAATAGAAGAGACAGGTACTACCTATATATGTATATATGTCTGTGATAATAATTCATACAATAAATAACTCATTTGAAATAAATAAACAGTAAGACGTAATTTTTACCAATTGTCGATAAGGTACAGAGTTACAATAACGGAGAGTATACGAATCACGATGCAATCTGGGACGTTGTCTAGTTTAGCATTTTGTTCATTGTGAGGGATGATGGCTTAAAACATTCCAGCAATTATGTAGTGAATGATTGATTTTTGCAACATAGGTAGCTGTAACATTTTTATTAGTTACAGTGAGTAATGTAAAGTTATAACTTTTCTCATGTTTTACATTTTGCTTAGGTATGCAATTCATCACAAAACAAGTACACTCTTATGCATTAACCAAAAAATGTACAGAATTTACATGCGATTTAAAAACCTTTACATTAGATATTGCACGTGGTAAGGTGATGCAAATAAGGTGATTGCTTTTGTTTCTGGTGCTGTCTAACTAAATCACTAAAATCTTTGCATCGTAAAATATGCGTTACAAATCGTACACGGCAAATTTAATAAGCTTTCATTCAAGCATGCAACATGTAATCACGCAAGTTGCTGCAGATGCAATTAGGTATTATTTTAATACATTCTAATGTACTTCAAATTGTTTTTATAGGAAACTGGGGACCCACTACGCCGCTAAACGGACGTTTTGAGCAGTGTGCACAGAGGTGTCGAGGACATTCAAGTGATAAAGAATAGAAACCTTCTTCTTGGTGTGTTATATGAGTAAACGCAAATTTGCGCAGGTGAATAAATTGCAATTAGTGATAGTGATGATTGCGGAGGACTTTCATTTTTCTTGACGTGATATACTGATTTGACTACTGTTAAACTCGTAACTTTAAGCAAGTGTGCTGGCGACGGAGCTAAATTTTGTCGGTGTGCAAAGTGCCAACGGGCTGAATATTTGCTTTGACACCAGGGGAAATCTCATTCCGGCCATTAAAATGCCTGTTCGTAAACAAGGTAAGAAGTTTAAACATTTCTAGCAATATACAACTTTTGTGTACACATGCAATCTAGGTAATGTAAAGTTTTTAGGCAGTTTAATAATACTCGACTATGTACAAAATATGTGTGTTTACCATGTTCTATGGTGTAGTTCTTTAATCTTCATTTGCATAAAACTTTCGTAAAAAATGGCAATAAACATTAGTTTTAATTTATGCAGTGAAGATCTGAGGCTATATTTATAATTAAACATGTGATGATCTAAAGAAAAAAATAAAATACGTAAACATTAAATCCACATATCGGTTTCTTTTTTTTAACTTGTTGTTAATAATGTAAGTAAAACCGCAATTTTGGTTAGTTTAGTTTTCATTCAAAAATATTGAAAGTATGCTGATTGCTGATGTCCCTTTTTACTACTACCCACCCAAAAGATAATTTTAAAAGCCCATGTCCTTTTCACAATCTCTTTTAACACTACTTTCATGCAGCTTTTGTTTGATTACACCTACAATCACAACCAACACCAATATATTCAATATATTCTTGGTTTTTGGTTTGGTGTGAGGTGAGGCAGGCAACACAACAGTGACTAGTGACAGTAGGTGGTAGAGAAGAGAAGTAAGCTTTTTGCGGAATCAGTTTCGGTAGCTGAACTTCATTCGACGTCGCAATAAAATCTGACACTGAAAAGGTATTATTGTAAATGTCAAAGAGCATTTTTATTCTACACGCTCTAATTGCTTCCAACGAAAATCTGTATACGTAGTAGTCGCGTCGTAGTAGTAGTTACTCACAATTTTATTGACAGTTAAACACCAAGCATCCAAACAGCATTAACTTGATGAAGGAAAAGGAATAATCCAGATTGATTGAGTCTTGTACTCTACTATAAAGAATCCTTAAAAGATTATCAATAAAAAACCTACTTGTTACTAAAATAATTCTTTGCGATTTTTGGTACATAATGTTTAGTTCTTTTAGAAAAAGTACGCTCAGATGATCAAAGTACTACTTTTATTGCTTACTACTACACTACTTAAATATGACACGACCTTATATCTAGGTGCAGTTGTTACTATTAATATGTTGTATGTAAGTATACAAGTTAAAAATAGAAAACTTTAATATATGTACAATCTGGTGTTTGAAGTGAAGATCAAAAGGTACCGGAAAAAAATGTAGCTGATGCAAAAGTAAATGCAAAATTTTTGTTTCAAAGAATCAGTGCAAAAAACGATGAAATATGCATAGTACGTATATAAAGCCAATGCAACTCCACCACACTGCGCATTATGTATATATTATTCTGTTGCATTCAAAAAACAGAACAACAGAATATACATACATTCATAATGTGCAAATGCCAAAATTGCTAAACAGTTGAACAAGCAATTTTACAACATTGTTCATAATAATAATAACAATACACCCTCAAATATATGTACATATTGGGAATCATTGAACCTTATGATGCATTTTTATATAGATTTTTTTTTACAAAAAATGCTGTAAAAAGGGTATCCGTCAAATTTTACTAGATTTTTTTTGCATTTCACGTTCAATATCATAAATTCTTCATGTATTTTTGCGTGTTTTCTTGAACTAGATTTATGATTATAGAATTTTGGTTGTAGTATCTGGTTGTGCTGTGGGTTGTGACGATATAGCATGGGGAATGGCTACCATAATATTAGACAAAAATGGTACATTCAACAATATTGATAAAAGTTGCTAAATTTTACCGTTTCTTTCTGCTTTGGTGGTTTACTCTAGTAAAGACTGTCGTGATTCTTTGATCGGTCGCATATAATCAAACTAGGTAGTCGCGTCGTAGTAGTAAAAATTGATTTTTAAATTGATAAATAAATAAAAGGCGTATTATAATTTTGAGTGTGTAGTTATTGACGCATTTGCATTGCACGTCATGAGTCATGCATGACTATAAGAAAATTATATGCGTGAAATGTATGTGGTTTTAAGATTTTTATTTTTAAAAGTGTCTTTACTTGAATGGAAAATGCCAAAAATATTGTCTTTGTACGTATCCAATTAGTAGAAGTAATTTTATATCTTGCATACTAAACAATGGCTTGACACATTTCTCTTTTGTATTTTAAGCGAGAAAAAAATGTTTGTAGAAAATATTATTTCTTTTTCATATCATTGCACAGCCGGTTGCATGCATTAGTACTATAATAGATAGGTAGTTTTGAATAGAATATATAGTAAAACTGAAGAATTGAAAAAATATTTGCTCAGCAGAGGACATAAACTAATCATAAACGAGTGAAACCTCCCAGTCATGATGAGATACTGAAAATTGTGTACATTTAATACCTATTTCTACAATCTTGATTTGCTAAAGACAACCTTAGGAGAACAGCTTCTTGTATTCTGTTTGCTTTTGTGCAATGCGTTAGCAGAGTATTTTTATGCATAAAGTAATTATTTATACACTGCAACAAATTATTGAGAGTAAAAATGCGCTTTAAAGTTGTAGTTTTCAGTTGTCGACTTGTATGTATTTGCATTGTATTATATAGAGACGTGGACGCGAGGCATTTCAAAATGTCTCCTGTTTATTGTACTACTTCTGCTTTTTCACTTAACATTTGCTGCGCATTTCTCTGTAAAAATGCTGTCACTGACTAAAAAAGTACACGGAGTCACGGACATATCAGATCAATCTTGTCAACATGATTTGTAACGATGAGCCTGAGAGTCTCTCCTTCAAGCAATTACAGACGCACATATAACATATTACTTACATGCATACATATAAAACAGAAGAATACACGCAGGTACATACAGGAAGGGAACTCAAAAAAATAGTTTTGCATTCAGCAATGTAATTAGCAACTTCACAACAACTAACCTTACGGAGCTTTTATCATCATCATCAAACCGGTTTTATCAACCGGGCTTGAAATTCCATGCTTATTATTTGCCTGAAAACAAAAACAAAACTAATACTACTGCCAGTAACAGAACAATAGAAGTGTCTAATCTTTTTTATAAGCTATCATGCAAAATTTTAGTCGTTGCTTGTTTTTAATGCGCAAAGGGGAAAATGTAGTGAAGTGGTGATAAGTACAGCTTTTTGCATACCTATCTCTACACATTTAATGGCATACATAGCCAATTTATATTTGGGTATGAACAAAGTCAGAACGGAATGCAGTTCAAAGAAAACTGGATATGCTATCCTGGAAGGCAACCTTTTGTGTAGTACTTTGTTATAACCCAGTTTTCTTCAATGAAAGGGAACATTACCTACTAAAACTTGTGTACTAAAGTCGTAAGGGATAATAACAGTGCAGTTATTTCTCCGGTAATGAATATCACTGTCGTAGATTATGATATAATAACATGAATATTTGTTCATTATTGTATGAAATATAGTGAAACTTTTGCATCCCCCGTTGTCGAGTCGTTGTATATAAATTAAAGAAAAAGCCTTTTCCTGTAACACAAGAATAGAAAATGAGATGAGTTTTAACAAGCTTCTTGTACGTACAAGACTTTAGAATTTGTATACCAAAGTTGTACCACCACCAAAGCCAGCCTTTTTTTGAAAAGAACAATAGAAAAGCATGAACTTTCGTTTTAGGAACATGAAATCGAGTTTTCGCCAAGTACCATTGTATTGGCAAGTTTTGAGAGAATACAAAAGGAGGGAGACAATAGGTAAACTTGTTAGGCTAATAGAATAACTTAACCTTTAATTGAATTTGAGAAAAGTTGTAACTGTTAAATGCATTTTGCGTGAATTCTAGAAGATGGAAGACGGCAAAACATGTTTAATTCTAGTCATCTACTTCTTTACAATTTCACACACAAATAGCCAAAAGCGTAAATTACAAATAGGCCTTTCTCCACCAAGAGTTTCTCTGGGAGAAAGTTAAGATTTCACTCACTCATCCTATTTGCAAACTTTAAATGAGACCCGTAGATTGTTTGTGCCTGCCTACTCGTTCACACTTTTTTATTTATGAAACATTAGAATAAAAATAGTTTGAAAAGTTCTAAAACGTTAGTTTCTCTTAAAACTCTTGTAAAGAGTTACCTCTAGGTTTCTTATGGCAAAATTTCCCTAAGTTTACCACATCCATTTTAATCAACGTTTCTCGAACCCATTAAAAATTCTGAATAGCATATTAACATGTGTTACGAGTCCAATTTCTGTACTTTATTAGTAAATGTATTTTCTATGTAAGCATTCAAGCTCATTACTTATTTACTATAATTGCTGAAAGAATAAAAATGGCTAATAATCTTTTAATTATTTCCAAATGTGCAGAGGCCCATCGAGCTCTTGAGCTGTTGGAGGATTATCATGCAAAGTTAACTCGCCCTCAGGATAAGCAACTGCGGTTGGCAATCGAACGAGTAATTCGCATCTTTAAATCTAGACTTTTCCAAGCTCTTCTCGGTAAGTACTATATAGTTTGACCAATTTTATCATAACAAGCTCGTTTATACCATATGTGCAAGCTACAACTCCATATTATCGTCTCGACCATCTGATATCTGATTGTATGGAAGAAATACATAATGCAAGTGTGGTGGTAACAGTAGACGGCGATAAAAAAGCTGTTGTTGTACTACCACCACAACCGTTACTGTGTGCCAAGATGTTTTATTAAAACCATGTTCTAATTCGTGTTACACATCACGTACCGTCATTATATGCAACAGAATGATACTTTGTAAAATATGCTGCAGTTTCACTCGGAGTACAAAAAAATGTTTAAAAATAGTACATCCGTAGAGTGGTTTATTCCAACATTATTTCCATCTTACCGTTTTATTGTTTACCAGGTTTATTTTTACCCGAGAACATGTTATCGCTTCAAAAAAGGTACCACTGACTGACAATATGTTGTGAGTATGTGGGAGAAATTTCCATGCAGTGTCGAATGCATGTTATGCTTTCTCTTTGAGTCACTCAACTTTCTTCCAGAATGGAATGAACAAGCGATGTCTGTGTGAGGAAAGTGAAACCATGAAACATAAAGCTTTTCTTCGTCTAGCAAGTGCACTGGTTGAAGTAAGGTGGCGTTTTACAACAACAACCACATTTGTGGCGGGTTGTTGGAGAAAGTAAACATTTGGGAATTTCGTTCAGGGGCTAAGCAAGAATTGTAAAAGAAAATCTCAGCTTTATTGAGTTTGTACGACGTACTGCGTACTTTCTGACTCATTTGCATTTTTGTCTACAACGCATACCAAAATAATTTCCGGAATTATAATGTAAAATAGTTTATTCGTTAGTTTCATTTAGCTTGGTTATAATTATTTTACGTTTTGTCCAATATATACATAAGAAGTATACGTAATATATAATAGTCGACTTTTAATAAATACGTCTACACATAAAATGTAACGACAAACGGTAGAATTTTTTGTTGAAAATTTTAACAAAAGTTTTTATGGGCTGCCAAAAATGTTGCTGAATTTTATTTTCTAAAAATCAAAAAGACAAGAAGCACATTTAGGCACACCAAAAGTTTTGCACTTAGACTGTTTTTGGTTTTCCGTTGCATTATAATCTTAATCAAATCAGAGTTCAATGTGGAGCGAAATTTCTGATGTAGATTGTATGTGGAATACGTGACTATAAATACGCACAAACTAAGCAAAAAAAGTGATGAAAGCATCTGTGTGACGAGTCACGTACCATCATGAAATCATCTACAAGAGTGGTCTCGTTTCACAAATTCAGAGTTACAATGTTTGGTTTCACACTTTAAACGAAATTCAGTGGTTGTATGCATATTTGCTCTTATATCCGGTTTACCATATTGTAATTCAGAGTACTCAAAGACACATACAGTTATGTAGTTGAGTGAGGGGAACGACTGACATAAGCAAATAAGAAAAACCACAGGAGCGTATTAAGCGTGATAAAAACGAATTTCCTTCCATGTGATGCCTTGCTGACCATAAAAGTTGTATAGGCAAATTCATTTCCAGATGCTTCCCACCGGCATTTTTTCCAATGTTCTGACGAAATAATAGTATAATTTCGACTTAACAATATTATGCTGTACAAGCAGTGGGTACCGGTGAACAATAAAGTGTCTTCGAGATTTCCAACAAGTTTCAAGTTTTATTATTCCAATTTTGTAAAAATTGATCGAATCATTTTTTTTTCTTCAAAACATGACGGTTGATTGAATGCACAATATATTTGCAAGCATCCCCCACCAGTATGTGTACGGGTATGTACATATATTATACTCCTTTGACTTGTGTATTTTTATGAAGTATTTACTGCCTTTTGAAGTGACTGGCAAATTCAGGCTATATAAAATACAATAAGTCAAGATTGATTTCACTTGGAATGAGCAGCAATGGTTGAGGAAGATCGTGCCTGAGAAAAAAAGTTGAGACATGGAACTGATGAAATCAGAAATTGGCTCTGAATCCCAAATTCTCAGATACAAGGAAACAGAAGCGACGTGGATGCTGGCATTAAACAACCAACTTACTGCTACCACCACCACCTCTCCAATGAAACAATCTCACCAGGAAAAAAAAGTTGAGTTGTGAGGCTGGAAGCAATTGTACAATAAGCAGATACCACATATATAATGTTTTGCCGATCTTGTCCGATGAAAAGGAGTCGGTCCATAGAATTTCATATGCATTAAAGGAAAAGCACTAGTCGAGTGTGAGATGCTTCTTGGATGGAAAAAGTGGTACGGCGGCAGCAGGGCAAATTGGTACATAGGAGAAAGTAGCTTATAGCGACAGCCGCTGCAAAAGCAACCAAGCAAAGTATCCCGACAACTGTAATTCAGTAGCAGTTTATAAAGAGAAAAAAAGCATTTTTGAGAATGATCGTTTTGGCTGTTCTAATATAGCAAAGTGAGATTCTGACAGTGAGAGGAGTCCATTCCCATGTCACTCGTTTTGGTTACAAGTTTTAGGCGCACTTTCCTTCTTGGACTTTTGGCGTTGGAGTAGTTGTTGTTGTTCTTGCAACAACCCGACATTACTCCTCTGACCTGCTGCTCTTCCTGGCGAGCTGTTGTTGGTGGCGGCAGTGGTGGTGGAGCAGAAACTTGTTCTTGTATGAACGTGCATCGTTACCTCAAGTAAGTGTGCAGTTTGGCTTTGGTTGCCGGTCTGGTTATACACACATTTACAACAACTGTCTTTCTCTTTGTTGTTCCTACTGCTTTAAAAAAGAAGGATTCGTTGTTACATGAAGCTGCCACCACTACTGTCCAACTTCTACAGTTGTTGGACTCTTGTGAATTATATCAAAGTAGAATGGGACATGTATGCTTGGACTTACCCAAGTTTCAAGGAATGGGGACTTCCTTCACGTTGAATTCTTTGACATCAACTTTTTAAGTGAAAATCTTGTATGCTTGTCTACCAAAGCAGTCAATCCTTTGTTCTTTTCCAATGTTATGGGACAAATTCTCCAAAAAAAAAGAAAGAAAACTTTAATTTGTATGTCGTCTTGTTCCAACCTTGTGTGCGACGCATTTATTCCAGTGTGTGAATGTGTCTGCGCGGGTCATATCTTTAGTCAAAATTGCTTATCAAGTTCTTACTCAAAAAGCCCCATTACTGGAATTGTCCGTTGGTGGTAGTTTAGTGGTTTTTTTTTCTTTCCAAATAATATGAGCCTCAAGTATTTTTATGGTGAGTACTGTGCAAAACAAGTTAAGTGGTAACAAGAGTTTTTTTAAGCATGAAAATACATGGGCTCAGTAAAACGTAATAGGAAACAGTCAGAAACAAACCGCCGTCTAGTTACATTTCGGTTAAGAATTGTAGCTCATTCTGTCTCATTTTCAGTGTACGTATTGGGAAGGGGGATGATATACAGTGTATATTCGACTACGTGTTTATATAAGGAACTGCACATACCTTTTCAACTGGAAGCAGCTGAAATGGACTTCAACTGCAGCATCTACAGTGACAAAGCACTTGCAGTGATTTCCAAGACTTTGTCAAATGAAACATTCTTTTGTTTACCATTCTGCTCAGTGGCTCTCAAATTATTGTGGAAATAGGCCATTAAAGTAGTCCAAAAGAAAAATGTTTGGTCCAAGTCACAAAAGACTTTTTTGTCCTAGAAAATATGTGAATTGGCAATACTTAGGATTCCTGGTCTGGTAGTGGCTTTTTACTGTGGAAAAAAAACCTTGTCAATGTTGGTAGCATTAGTGTAGAGACGATGATTATATTTAATATAGTAATTACGACGCACCCAGTCGTAAAATCAAAATTTAAATTGTACCAGACTATCGCCTTTTTTCTAGGCGTATATATTCATTAAATTTTGTGTGTGTGACTTTGGCACTGCTCACTGCCAGAATAAAAAACAACGAGACGGGGGAAAGCAAACTCATTTTTTTGGTACTAGGCTCTATCAACATGCTTATACGCAACAAAAATGAATCCTTTATAGCTATCTTTAGCTTCAGTAGTAGATGGGTGCATAGATGTTTAAATAAATATAAATTGTTACTACAAGTCCCCATCAAAATTACTGTCTACTTTATGAAACAACACTGCGTATATGCACTATAAATTATATATATATATATACATTCCTATATATATATATATTATAAAAATGGACATCTTTTTTACCATAATTTGTTGACTTCATTAGTGAAAAAGTCAAAATTTATAATAGAATCACATCAAAAGGCCTATTGTATAAAGTATCATCTTGAAATGAAAACTAACTCAAAATTTTTTTCATTTATTTTCAATTCGAAAAAAACTGAAATACAAAATACCATAGATGACAAAGAAAATCAGAGTTATTTATTTTTCACTTGATATTCAAATTGGCGTTTTATTACAAAAAATGGCGTTATCAAGGCTTTACTCAATTTGAAAAATTCTTTTCTAAATTGCTGGCCTAAAAGAAAGCTATTATCGTACTTTGAAATAAATATTTTATTGGTATATTTATAAGTATATATACGTCCTCATTTACCATGAAAGCTGAAGGGGATATAGATACAACAGTATATTGTGATTTTTATTACTACAGCACATCAACCTCAAAGCTGGAAGCTTGAAATGTTACTAGATATTTTCAATTTTGTAATGTTGAGTACAAAACGCAATGTAAATATAAGAAAGAAAAATGCAAAGTAGTAAATTCACATTTATTTATTTTTTTGTCTACGTAAGACACATACAAAAAGTATACAATACTTTTTAAAAAATATTAGTACAACAGCAAACAGAATCCAATTTCCTACTACTGTCATACTCCAATTTTATATGTTAGATTTAGCTATAATCTTGTATAGAAAACCTAAAAACAACCACGAACATTTTTTCTCCTTCTTTCTGTTTTTGCTGAGTGAAATGAAGCTGTTTACGTTGTTTTCAAAGCTAGTTTTCCCATTTATTTGTGTAGTTTTACTCATCATCAGAAAGTATTACGACAATGGGAAAAGTATGTAAGTAGAGTGGTATGTAAGGCGAAAAACAACAACTGCAACGGTGTGCACCACAGTCCGGTGTGTGTAGTCGTTTTAGCCATTTCTCTCAGATAAAGGCAAGCTTTTCTGCAAATAAAATAATGTTTTTGGTGTGATCATGTCAGAAAAAACCTCTGCAACTGAACGCCTTGTTTTTCTTCTTTAGACAAAAGTACACAACAAGATTTGTACAACACGCAAAACTACTGGAAAAAATGACGACTTGCGTGTGTGTGTGTGTATTATACTACTGGCCTGTCGTAGACTAAAGAAAGAAAAATAATGGTACTGTTTGGCCATTTTGTTGTAAGTGTTATTCTGATTTTGAATTCCGGATCCAAACTTCAGAGATAAATGCATATTATGAAAACTTTTCCAGCTGTAGGTGAATCCTTTCGAACAATATAATACAGAAAGTAGGCAGCTAGTTTAATACTTTCTTAAAGTATGTTATGCATACATATACCTGTACACATGTACATACACACATATATTAACATGTTACTAGTTATTACTAGACATGTATGAAGACAGTTTGTTGAAAAATGGGAAAAGGAAAGAAAAATGTACATACATATTATATAAGCATACTTCGTAAGTTGCACACGTATGATTTTTTTTCAGATAAGTTGTTTCTCGTGGTTGAAAAGTTGTACTTCACGGGAAAAGGATAATGTGGAAGGAAGAAAACAGGGAATTTATTTTTTCCGTAAGTATATATGGATGCTCACGTCAAATGTATGTTGGCTAAGCAGATAGATGATGATGAGTAATCCATGTACTCCAAAAGCATATCATCAGACATGTCTGCTACGTCTTTACGTAAAATATATATCCGCCATATTTGGTGGTTTCCTTTTTGGTGCACTTACGCGGTTAGCTTTGGCTGATATTAGTTCTGTCTGCACAAATAAAATGGATACGTCCGATGAAACCTGAAGAAGAAAGGCCTAGGAAGCCAGCCAAATAGCTGACAGCTTACTGTGAATGAGAAATTTCTAAGGACCGTGTTATTTTCCTCTTCCTGGTTTACTTATTCTCTATGATTATGACCGTCCATAAGTGTGCGATAGAGGGAAGAAATAAGGGGAGATATTATATCAAGTATGTATTCCTTAGTAGTAGTCGCGCCAGAGAAAATGTGCTTATGTGGCTTACATGGTTTCTCATTCTGTTCCCCTTTTTCTTACATTTTTCACTCATTTCTTTCCTTGTCTTTTGTAATGATAATCCAGTGGTTGCTACATTTGCATGTTTGTTATATCATATTATACTCTAATAAAGATTACTTTTTCCTCTGTAGAGATTATGGTTTATATTCTTGGCCTCTAAAAATAGCAAGCAAACTGGTAGTAGTAGTAGTCGTACGTCTGTCTTTCAGGTTACCGCTTGTAATTCCTAGTATGAACAGCGGTAAATATAATTTTTTTTCCTTTTCCCTGCTTCCTCATGTAATTTAATGGTTTCTACGAAATGCCACACTGTCTAAAAGTGCTGTCCATTGTTTTGACTTGCTAACCGCCCACTACAACAAATAATCATTTATACCAAACTAGTTTATTCAACAACAAAACCAACATGAATATCACCGTATACTCGGCAAATGGGCGCGGAAAAAGTTGCGCGTTTGGTAATTATAAATCTGGAGAAACTATTTACCACAGTGCCACCATTCTATTTTATTACAAAGTCGCGTTTCATCCATAAATTGCTAGATTTTCTTGAGAGATAGGAGGAGGGCGCAATATTAAACAGGAGCAGCAGAAATCACTGTAATGTTTGGAGGCTCGTGTGTTGCCTTAAAATTTATCGTTTTACACCTATATAACTTCTCGATACAGTTCACTTGATCTACCTAAGACAAAGTTTCATCGATCAGAAGAGAATGTTAATCTCCCAGAATTAAACTTTAATTACTTTTTATGCTTTACCGTAGTAAAATTGCATGCTTTTCGTAAGTGGTAGAATAAAGGTACGATGAAACCGTGAACCCCAAAAAGTTTCTTGGGTTTCTTCAACAACATAACAGAAAAAAGACATCAGAGATGTATGATTTCCTTTATTTCAGAAAGCTTTAATAAATACAATGCTGGTCGGTATAAAGCTCCTGAAAGCAGAGCATGCTGAGTGAAACTATAAACTTGATGCATACGTGCTGACACTTTAATTCAATGTACCTGCTGCTCCGTGAAAAGTAGCAACAACGTGATATACAGAAATAAAGTCTTGGAATTTATTTTAAAATGCAAGACGAACATAATGCACGTCTATCTTCTTGTTATCACTCTGAATTGCCTACGCAAACTCGAAGAAAAATTTTATGACGGAGGATGCATGACGTGCATATAATATTTTTTAACCAATTTTGGCAACCAGCAATCTAGGTATATGGGCTATCTATGTATGTATGTATATCATTCACAACTTTTTTTTGTTTAATATCAAAAGCGTGCATAAAATGAGTTTTTTAGGCATAAGCAGTTTGTATTTCCTGCGTTTGTCTCTGGGCAAAAAAGCGTGTTGAGAACAGGGTGAAAAATGAGCTGTCAGAAGTACTATTATTTACTTAAGCTGAATGGCATGCAAATAAATTCTCGTGCTATAATAAATAAAATTATGTACCTGTACGTATACACAAACATTTCGTAGTTGTATGTTTGCTATGTGTATTTTCACACGACTATCTACCTAAATACCTAGTCTTCATCTTTATATATCCATGAATATTTGCTTAAAATGTGTCGGTTTGTCTGATAATCACACGGCAGTATTACCTGAGGGAATTGGGATATAAAAGTCACAATATCATTTTTGCTTGCCAGAATTGAGAATATATTGGGAAATGGCGGCCTCGTTTTGTTCTAGACTGGGTTCCAGCCGAGTGAACAACGTCTTACTACCTATTATTATTACTACTACTACTTAGCATTCATATACGAGCTTCATCTGCCTACGGATTCTACTGAGCTCTCCTTTTTTGGCTTTTTTATTCAAGCATTTAAACACGTTTTATAGGTAGTTGGTATAAAGCAGTTGAAGTCTCATGTGATTCCATAATATGTTTATTGCAAATATACACACCCTCGTCTTTTCCAGTTTGGTGAAAATTAGAGGATTTTAGCACGTACTTTGCAAGTGCTGATTAAACACCAGGCACTGATGATGGTGACGACGGTAGTACCAAGTGAAATGCATGATGAATCCACGTGTATGTGAAACTGAAAAATTGCGATGATCTCAAGACAAAGTTTTTTCCGGTTGACGCGAATAATGTATGTATTATAAAAACTCGAGCATATATATTATACAAAAAGGAAACTCCTACTTTCTCAAAAGGAAATCACACTTACTCTTGCCGTATGTTTCACATTCGTTTCGTGAATGTTAAAAACTAATACATCACTTCTTTATGGTTTGCATTTGCTATACACCTGACTCCTCGACATACAATGCAGCAGGCAAGACAGTATATATCAACAACGGGGATGATGGTGAAAGTATGTAGGTAAATCATAAATTTTGATGCCTACTCCACTGGACTAAGTCAAAGGACTTCCTACCTTTTTATAACACCTCTCCTTGAGAAGGAAAAAAACGAACATAGCTTCTTTTTAACCAGAGACATTTTATGGTTTAGAAAATGAACGTTGAGGGAAAAGAAGGGTTAGACATAGCAGCAGCAGCAGTAGTAGTAGAATAGGTATGTATGTGTTGTTATAAATATATCTACATACTTGTAGACATGTGTGAAATCTTACACAAGATACATGCCTAAATAGAACTCAAAAAGAGAAATGAAAGGAAGGTTATTCATTCTCGTCGAAAAGCAAAACAAAACACATATACTAAAAATTTCCCTTTCTTCTCCACTTTCTTTTTCGCTTTTATTCCAAAATTACTACTACAACCAGAGAAAGTTTACTTTTTACCCTGTTCACTCAGTTGGCGTAGTGTTCTGACATACATATTTATCATTAGTTATATGCACATATATATATACCTATGTATATATTATTGTACACTGACATTGTGCACATACGAGCAAAATGAAAATATTATATGGACTGGCAATGAAATGTAATTCTTTCATTGTAGCATATATTATTTTATGTAGATATATAGATAGGTACAGACATACATACTTTTTTGCTGCTACTGCTGTCTATTATGTAACAAACATGTGCCAACTATATTAGTTCCAATTCTGTTGCAGTAGTAGGAGTAGTAGGAGTAATAGTGAAGGGAGTTTTGTTGTAAAATGGAGATGACTAGTTTTACAGTGGGAGAAAGTACAAGCTAAGTAGGAAAGAAAAAGAAAAGATTCTCATTTTGGTAAGTGCCCCTTCCTCCTTAGTGGTAGTAGTAACTTGGTCTGGTTACAGAAAAATATTGGGTGAAAAGAGAAAGCAAGAAACGGGATATGCACATACACATAGGCGATTGTATATCCCTTGCCTTGCTTGCGGGGAAGAAAGACGGAGCAAAGTAAAGTATTCAATTTAGCATGGAATGTGTAGATATAGTATTTTTACACATGCTTAGGTACACACATTTAGAAGAATGGTAGTATAGTAGGTTGGAGTAATAATATCTACCATGACTATGTTTGCAACACAGCATGCTTTTGAAGAAAAGCGTGTACTGCAAGATAGCCGAATTGAGACATGAGTAAAAATATAATATTAGGGAATAAGAATGCCAACAATTTTGATTAAAACTTGGTTTTGCTTTGCAATACATAACTTGCTAAATTATTGTAAAAGGCAAGTACCGTAATACAAGCTTAAATTTACAATTTGTTTTAAAATCGTCATTATTATCACTGTCTAGCTATAAAGAATCTTGTTTTAAAAACTCTGCAATTTCGGATGTATTGCACACAACATGAGTCGGTCATCATGCACCTTAGTACTTTTCCACCGTTACTACACAGCTGCAAATCTAAGAGATTCCCTAGCTCATTAATAGTTGAGTAAAGAGAAAGTGATCTTACTTTCTTGTCGAGTTTCCACGTATTAAATTTCAATTTTCTGTTCCATACGACATGGTTTTCCCAATTTATGTAGCAAAAGTCCAAGTTTTCTCTGATTGTACATGCATACCTATACGCACTCGGCTCCGAAGGAAAGGGAAAATGTGGATGTCTCTCTGGAGAAGTAGTACTTCTAACTGGGGAGATGACGTTATTATGGCTGGGGTATTTAGTATGCAATAATGATACTCCTCTTCTTGATGTACCATTTTTGCCCTGTAGGGTATTTTCACTTGGAATAAGATGTAGAAAAAAAATTTTCTCCTTTGTCTTCTTATTTTATTCAGCAAGGCCGGGTTTTTGTTGGCACAGTTTTCAGCGGAGAGGAAGAGGAAGTCATTTAGTATCTTATCTGGAAGGCTTTGTCAACATACACATGTACGGTGGTGCCTAACATAATATAAGAAAAGAAGAGAATCTCTGCTGTTTCTGCTGCTGCTGCTGCTCTAGAGAAAAAAGAAAATTGAGAGAGAAAAAGTTGAAGAAACTTACTTAGTTTTTGTGCGCGCTGCAGTTACTAGCTCGTGTGTCGCCAACTGTTGTAAATTTTCTTGTTTTTGCTCTCGTTGCGTTGCGTGAACGGGTGTTCTGAGGTTAAAAATGAGCAAGAAAATTGTAGAATGAGCGAAATGGTTATTAAAAATGATGCAGCCAACGTAATCTCTAGTCCCCAGATGTGTCATAAATACCTATACACATTTCAACTCTACATGTTTTAGGCCTTGAGTTAAAAAAAGAAGAAAATTCCGCTTTACTTGTGATATTTTATCGTATTAAAACCATAACTTTGTCGCTTTTATTTATCCAGAATTAAAATGCTTTTAAAAAGGCAATCAGAATAAGCAGCACTGGCCATGGCCA
Source organism: Sinhomidia bicolor (assembly GCA_027743785.1). Taxonomy (NCBI): domain Eukaryota; kingdom Metazoa; phylum Arthropoda; class Collembola; order Entomobryomorpha; family Entomobryidae; genus Sinhomidia; species Sinhomidia bicolor. The sequence continues at coordinate 4,758 of JAHZMT010000955.1, read as the reverse complement.
GCAGCTTTAGCTAAATTTAAAAAGTTTTAATTGTTTCAAGTTTTGTGATAGTCTGTTTAAAACTTGGAAACATTTTATTTGCGATATAATCTTCCAGGTATTTAGAGCAACTAGGTATGTACTTTGCTTTTTAAATGCGCTTACGTACAAGAATTATTTTATATTTTTTAAACTTTCATGGTATTACTTACCTACATAATATAGGTACTTAGGCATATGTTTCCTTTTCACTTATAGCAAGAGTGAAACTTTACTATACAGCCTTGTTGAAAATAACACCTTCTTAACCTTTGACTACCATAATATTAATCACATTGACGTGTCTACACGCAAGAATCCTATTTGTCGTGAACCTTAATTATTTTTTGATTCGACTTAATGCATTACGACAGATGTGTTATTAAAGCTGCTTAAATCTCGTACCTACAAGTTTTATGAAGATTTTTGGGTAAAAAAAACACTGAAAGGAAAAGACAATGTCGTACAAGCAGATTTCACAACACGTTACGGTGTACGGTTAACCAAATTATTTTTCCATCTACTTGCTACACTGACTGACTAAGCATACTATATAATAGTAGCAGGTTTAGGTCATTTTTTTATCCCTATAAGTATTATAAACTGTATTATCCTGTTAAGAAGACTACTTGAATGGATAAGTATACTTAATGGAGGGAGTATATTAGACGAACATCCAAAGTCAGCGGAATTTCAAATTCCCTATTATTATTACGTACGGCTAGGCAGACAGCTTTCACTAAACTGCTTCCTTTTTATGGAAATGAATAAAAAGTGCAAAAGGATAATATTATAGATAAGCATAAGCTTCACTGCTTCCCATTACTTGTGTCATTTCCGTTCCTATTATTTTAGACCCTTTTTCCTGGCATCCTTTTATCATATCAAGCATGCATAAATTAGATGGTAGTAGTAGTAGTATTCGTGGTGGTGGTGGTGGTGGATGGCTTTTTATACTTACACTTGTGTTGTTGCACAGTGGATGGAAAATCAAGAGAAAATGTTTCAAATAAAGAGAGATGGAGAGGTGTAGTAGCACAGAAGAAGGAGAAAATATAATGCTTGGTTGCCACACTCTGTCTGTGTACAGTATTATATGCTGAATCATGACAGCTTTCTTGGTGTGTGTGTGCGTGTGTGAGCAGTAGTAAGTTATATGAAAATCATATGTCTGTGATAGATTGCTTCCTTTCCATATCTCGCTCGATATGGATACTTAGCCATAATAGCCATCTTGATGTTTGAAACAGAGACCATCTTTTTGTGTTTGTGCATCACGTATCATAAGGGTACTTCCTCTCGCCATTGTAATAGGAACTATTTTAGGGTTGAAGTATGCTAAAATGAGAGAGAGAGAGAGAGAGAAGATGATTTAGTATGCATGCGGTATACAAAAGAAATCTTGCAGAGTAAAAGCCTTTGAGTTTGAACAATGGGCAAGGAAAGAAGACAAGGCTGAAAAGTTGTCATTAAGGGTAAAGTGAAGAGAGCGAGAGAGAAAAAAGAGAGGAGCAGCGAGAGGCAAAAGGATGGCGGCAGCACACAGGCAATGGCGTTTTTGAAGGGAGAACGGAGAAGGAAAGCTAACTTGCTTGGTCTCGCAACTTATTTCATTTTCCATCTTCTACACGTCTACCACTTACTGATGTTTTATTCTAATTCGTATTAAAAGGATGACGGGAAATGGATGTATTTGTGCATACATTTCAGGGACCCTAGATATTTTTTATTCTTTATTTTTGCCATTATTAAGTATGTATGTATAAATAATATGCCTTTTTATAGAAATGTATTTTAAGCAAATGTATGCAGTAGTAAACAGATACTCTTTTGTTGAACTTCGTATCACTTCACATTGACTGATTCTGATGAAGTAGAGATTGGCTCAGCATTTTATTCAGAGTTTTCTCGGTTCTCTCTAGCAAAAGCATTAATTCTCACGTTTTCCACCATGGACTGTCTTTGTTGTAAGGGACCACATTTCTTGTTTACCACATTCACGTATTCACTATACATTCCATTGATGTGGATGAAGGAGGAATTTAGGGATCATTGTTTGCGTGAAGGAGAAAGGTGATCTTCTCCCTCACTCTACACAGTGTTCCCTTTAGTTCAAAAAAGATACTTTGAAGAGTAGATAGGTAGAAAATAGTGAACTAGAGATGAGAGAGAGAGAGAGAACAAGAAAAAAAGATATTGGTTTCCCAAAGGCGAAAAATAGAAGAAGAAACTATTTTTTATGAAAAGTCTTACTGGAAAGAAAGCAAGAAAGAGAGTCATTTCAAAACTGAGCTTGGGTTTTGTACTTGCGTTCTACACTCTCAAAAAAACTATACTTTTACACATTCAACTTGTCTGTATTTTTTTCTTCCTGTCTTGTGAAGAAGGAGGAGGAGGTGGTATTCCCTTGTGTTTGCTTTCGCTACGACAAAATAATAGAAAACAGTTGAGATAAAATGCATGATCACATGAGTACTTATTTCTATCATCGAATTCTTTTCATCATTGACCCGAGAAGGAAAAAAGGGTAATTGAAAATACATACTCGCGTCGTCTTTCCGGAGAGGATTAGTATTATTCATTGTATATATTTTTCAGGGCATCCCACCCTTTTTCTCTTCTTTCGACTTGGCTGTCTTCTCAAAATCTATTTTCTCTTTTATTCCATCTCATCTATTGTGTGTCACTGACTTCTGAAGAAGATAATAATACAATACAATTCATTCAATATGTATGCCTACCTATGCAATGCTACGTATATCATTAGCAGCACTATGAATTATTCCGAAAAGATGTGTTGCACAAAGAGAAAGCAGATTACGTAGATAACATTTGTCACCCTTCAACTCTTTGTATTTTCGTGTCAGCGATATTCTCATTAGTTGTTGTTATTTTACATTATTATTATTATTACTGCCGTGGTAAGTTAAAATTTCTATTTATCTTGATATTTTCTCTCTATCGGCAGCTTGGCACAAATATATTTTTTGATCAAAATTCATGTGACTATTATTGACTCATCTTGTTAAAAAATAGATAATGCTCCAAAAAAATGTAATATACTGTATGAGTCTGAGTATCTGTGTACAACCCGAGCAAAATTCATTGTAGGAATAATTGCGGAATCAGATTGAATTGCGAAGCGTATAATAAAAATGTATATAGCGTATACTTACATGCAAGTGTATATTTGTGTATAGTATATGCTGCTTGTTCTTTTTCATTGCATACATATATATTGTTACTTTTCCATGTATTTGGTATTGATGTCGTTCACGAGATATATTTCACGTCACAAGAAATTCTACTACCATTGCCATACCACGGAGACCGTAGAAATGGTTGGTCGGTGCAGGACGAGCACTACGTACAATTAATTTTCAGGGCCATTTTTCAATTGAAATATACTTCTGGGCTTGTTATATTATCCGCCATAAAGCTTTGCGGGGACTCCTTCTTCTCTGGGAAAAAATGTTATGTGTAGCTAACAAGCAGGCTTTCTATATGTAAAGTGCTCATTTCTTACCAACCCGAGACCACGATGAAAAGATACAAAATGTACAATATTTCTTGAGGATGGATAGTCAATAGTCAAAGAGGCAGGGTAATAATACTAATAAAAGTACATACTTTTTTCAACACAATTTATATAAATAGTATATAGAAAAGGGGCATTGTGTGCTGCTACTGCTGCGGTGGTATAATCTCTCCAAGGAAAAATCTGCTTGGACCACTTTCCTCTTTTCTTCTTAAGCTGTTTGGCCATGGCCATGTGTATGGAACTGTGTAGGAATGGAACATCAGCTGCAGAATGGCAATGCATCAAATCATCTGACTCAGATTGATCTTTTTTGTATCGTTTTATATCTTTCCCCACTACTGACTCAGTCTAGGTAGGTAGATATTAACAGTGTAGCATATTGTATATCTACTACTACTACTACTTCAACTTCAATAATGGCGGTTTCCCCAATCGGTATTTCTTTTTTTTCTCTCTCTCTCTTGCTTGCTGTTCTGTTCATTCGTATCTCTTTTTACTCCCAGATGAATTGTAAAACACTAAAGCAAGATCCCTTTGTTTTTTTTCTTGTTGCATGTTTTCAATTGCAAAGAGAAAGGGGAAAAGCTATCTCTCTTTCTAAAGATAAAGATTGTACAAGGTTGTTTTTTTTTCTTGTTGCATGTTTTCAATTGCAAAGAGAAAGGGGAAAAGCTATCTCTCTTTCTAAAGATAAAGATTGTACAAGGATGTTCTTTTGTACTTTTACTGTGCTCTTATATATACACACACACGCATCTTTGGTATGATCTGGAAGTAGTGGTGGTGGTCGTGGTAGTAGAGTAAAGCTGGCTTTCGGAAGAGATTTATTTCTATTTGCTGTGGTTATTGCAAATACAATTGTAGGTACTATCATTCAAATGAAAATTCGGGTCGTCCGTTTCATTCCATTTATTTGTTTTATGTGCTAGTTGTGGGCCAAAATGAATCCAACTAGTAATGTATATACATGCTTTCTCCGAAAGTGAAAGAAGCAATGAGAAACGGAAGCCGATGAGAAAGAAAGAAAAAAGAAAGGCAGAGTGACTGTTTGTGTATGGTATAGAAGAGCGCAGTATAGGCACACGTGCGAGACAGTCAAAAGCTCACAACATAAAAGAACCCGTTTGTTTTAACTTTCGCTACTTATACGGCTACACACTACTGCTTCTTGTTTTTTTTCTCTACCGTTACAAAACAGG
>JAHZMT010000954.1:0-31526 GCA_027743785.1 Sinhomidia bicolor | reverse complement strand
ATATATACCATATATTTCCAAGAGAAATTAATGACACACTATGCTTGAACATAAAACGATACAAATTCTCATCGTTTATAAAAATGACGTACTCAAACGGATTTTTTGGAATTATACACTACACCATTGCCATCTTTACTTTATTTCCTTCCAACTGATCGTAAAGTACTATTAAACTTCAATTCAACCCGTTATAAAAAATGGACCTATATTAATACCTACGCACTTTCTTGTCGTTACAATAATTAGACATAGAATTTTTCTTACACTGAATTTTAAATTTTGTCATATATGTACTTTACTTGAATTATACTTGTGAAACTTACATTAAACAGGATAGGTTTGTCGAAATGGGTTATTATAAATATATAATTGGATTGGATGGCGTTGCATGCAGTAGAAATCTAAGATGTCACTAAAAAGATCTTAATATACTACTAGGCCTACATTGCAACATTTTACTACATTGTGTGTTTACGTTCAAACTCTGATCCAAAACAGTACTATACTCACAAAAAAGACTACTAATGACCTTCGCAACTTCCGGACATTACGTATATTATTTCACAACTGCAACTGACAACAACTACGGTAATAACCAATTAGAATAGGCACGTTTCTGTCCGTGCATTTTGGATTAAATTTCATTTATTAATGATAGACGGTTAGAAATTTGATGCAAATTGGAGTAATACAGTATTATATACAGTATATTAACATATTAAACATATTATAAATACTCAGACTAGCAGATATTTTTTTGTGTTTTGCTTTATCTGCCTCCTGTCTAGTTTACAACTTACTTTTCATCATATTATTTACTACCCATTATATTTTTAGCATTATTATATTTGCCTGATAGTTTGACAGTTTTGTTTGTAAATATTATTGTAGTACCGAAAACGCTGTTACAAATACATATATTTCATTATTATGAACATGGACTCAAATAAATACATTCTTTTGCTTCGTGGATAGTATCATAGTGGTTTTAACTATTCTCCGTTTTTTGTATTGTATGTTTTAGAATTTTACTTTTCGTTTTTAATAGTCGACAAAGATTATTATCATAATAGTACAAATAAACATTATTTAACATAATCACTGACATTGATTCGTATTTCCTACATATTATTTTGCCTGTTCGCGAACAAAGCTACTTATTTCCGTTATCATTGCTGCTACGTCGAGACCGAAGAATAGCGTTCAGAGAAATGGGTCCCATGCTGGCTCTTTCAGGTTCTCTCGGGAGGTTCATATTTGTAGACCGTTTGATCATTGATTCTATATCATCTTTCTGTGGAACATCACCAATAACAGTCTCATCCTCAGTCCCAAATCGTTCCGACAATCAATGGATTTTCCCATCCCTCGCTTTCCTTCAACTTTCGAAGTTTTTGCAGCATTAACTGGTCCGTGTAGCTCATATCTGGAACAAACTTAAACTGACCTTGTTTAGTGCTGTTGTTATTATTATTGTTATTTACTGTATCTGAACCATAATTACGATTGATTTGCGACAATAACTCTGCCGTCTCGTGTTTACGCGGACTGGTTCCTGCGTCAGACATATATTTTTTATTTGCCGTCTTTCTTGGTGAGTTTTTTGACATGGGTTTTCTTTGCTGCTGGGATTGCATTGTGTGTTGTAAGGCAGTTTTTCGTTTCTTTTCTTGTTCCTGAATAGCTACAATTTCAGCAGCAGCGGCCGCCACTGCTGCTGCTTCCCCATTGCCTTTGTAACTGTATTCTGACGCGGATGCTTCTTCCTCCGACGTTAGATCAGCGTCATTTTTCACTTGTCGCATTTTAAATTTTTCAAATGATTCTGCCGCTTTATCAGCCACCTTCTTCATTTCCTCTACGTACTTGCCAAAATGAGAAGAGTCCAATTTAGAGACCCCATGGGAAACATTAGGACGTTCCAAGTCTCTTCTGGTGTTCGTAAAGGATTTAGACATTTCGTAAGGATTAGGTTGATCATACTCGTATTGGGGAGGACTGCTAAGGGACTTTATCGGAGACTGTGGTGCTATCGCAAACTGGCCAGATACATCATCATTATCAGTTGAAGCAACAGAGTTTGATTTTTGTAAGGCTTCCTGCTGTTTCTCATAGTCATAAGCTTCATTTCTTAGGGCAACGCGAGACATTAATGTTCCCAGCCTTTGAGCAACACTAGAAGCACGGCCTATTGTTCTCATGGACCTTGACAATGTAGTGTTTGCTTCAGATGCATTTCGTCTTCTTGAGTTCACCGTAGATAGGTTCACCGCTGAAGCAACTGGTAAACTCGCAGGCAGTTTTACATTCTTTTCAACGTCCTCCTCCGATTGCTCAGAATCTTGAGTGTAAACTGTAGGACCTGGCCGTTTCCTAATACCAACATCAACTTTTTCTGTGAATGAATCTACAACAGTCTGTAATTTTTTGTGAGAGTCACTATATTTTAAAAGCGCCTTTCCAACTGCATCCGATCGTAACAAGGCTGGTTTTGCTGATTGATTTTTGATCATTTCTCCTGCTTTCCGGGTTTTTGTCAATTTTGGCGGTCCACTAGAATTTTCATATTCTAAATGTTCTTTAATTATGCTGTAAGCTTCGTCCTCCCCCTTCTTTGCAAGCGTCCTCGGGTTTGTATGGGTGACAAGACTTGATTTTGTACGCTAATTGAAACAGAAACGGAAGCACAGATAAGATAAGTTTGTCGATTGTAACAAAAATAGGATATCTATGTTCCCTATATCTACATGTTCAAAATCCGGCGTGGAATGAAATAAGTTTACACACATTTTGTTCCACAATAGTACTTTCAGAACCGCTCTCAATACTATCTGTGGTACCATTTCTCGAGGCTTGCTTCTTGTTCTGTTCCTTTGCCTTGTTCGTTTTTCTCTCTCCTCTCTTGTTGCCTGTGCGAGCGCCCTTGTCATCAACGGAAGAAGCACTAGTAGAAATCACTGCATTTTTAAATACAGATTCATGAGCTCGTATGCGCTCCTTATGCTCCTGTTCCATCTTCTCTATATGGTCGTCCTCTGGAATACGTATTAGTTCCCTCACATCCCGTTTACTAATTGGATCTAGACTTTTTCTGAATGCGCTCGATATCCTTGCCAAATTCTTATTTTTTCCTGGAGTTGCGTTAGAATCTTGAGGATTGGTCTTAATAGCCTTCTGTCTATTATGCTCAACAATATTACCGTTGATATCAAATGTTGGTTCTGCTTCAGTTGAAGGATAGTTATTGATTTTAGTCATGCCACCAGCGGATGAATGTTGTTTAGAAAAAGTTGGAACTTTCATTACTGTGCTTAATTTTTGTGACTCTGTGGCCCACTCTCGCACCACTTTATCTATTCTAGATGTAATCTCTGAAGCATTCGTGGAGGGGCGAGGAATTCCCACATAGTTGCGGCTTCCACCAGCTTTTTGGTCTTGTAAACTATTTTCATTCAAGAGCTCTCCCTGTAAAGATTCTCTTGGTCTGCGTCTGTAATTGAAGCATTAATATCTTATCCTATTAAAAATAACATTGTGGCGTAACTACATACATGAAAGCTTTTTAAATATCACTGCAACAGTATGTCGTATGCTGTTTTAAAAAATGTATGTATTTTATTATTATATTTATGTTTAGTAATAATGTCTTGCAAGTAATGCCGAGCAATTGTTCTGCTCTAGTTTTTAGTGCGTATATTTTTGGTGTGCTATATTTTTTTATTGTTATTGTGCACATACTCTATCGCTAAGCCCAGTTGACTTTCCATGTCACCCAGATACTTGTCTTTTAGCTGGTCCATAAGTTGTCTAATGCTTTGTTCTTCATTGTTTGGAGAAACTTTGGACGCATTCGGTTTTCGGGTTACAGACGATACTACTTTTGTTTTCAAAAGCGAGTTATTTACTTGTCTTGATGATGAGACTTTGTTTGCGTTAGGATTCGGTGTTGCGCCTATTCCTTTGCGTAGATGAGCTACTTTGGCGTTGATGGCGCGCATATCTGGAACTTTGACCGCATCATCAAAACTTTCCAACATGTCTTTTGAAGTGGTTACTTCTTTTAACGTATCGGCTATTCGTTTGTCTGCTACCGTAATAGAGGTTTTTTGTTGCTGAGCCATTTGCCTTTCTACCAATGGCGCCAGCGAACTTGTCAAATCAGCCATTTTAAGCTTGGGAACTGTTCTTCCTGCTGGGGGGATCATGGGTTTTTTTGTTCTTGGATCCAAAAATTGAGCACTGGCCGTACCTATGTTGTGCATCATGAACAATTCATTTTCTGACATTGGGGTTGTCAAGCCTGATAATGCTGAATGGTGTCCACTTCCATCTGTGGAACGTCTAGCTGAGCCATTGTTAATACTTCTTCTTGAAGTAGCGTTTCTACTGTATGGCGGAGGGGAAAGTGTGGGAGCAGGTGGTTTATCTGATCCACGATAACCTAATGTACAAACAAAATATAACCAACAATAGAAAGACGCTACTTTCTTTAGAAAGTTAGCAAATTAATATTGGCAGTATTGGTAGCTGTCATTTCTTACGTCGCATGTTTTTGCGTTTGTTGCGTATTGGATTTGTTCACTATTCTTATTCAGATTTTATAAACTATAAGAGAAAGTCCCTTTACGGGGTAGGAGTAATAAGATATAATAATAATATGGTAAAAGCAGTGATAGACGTGCGTAAAAGAGAAAGTTTTCTCACTTTTCTCTCATCATTCTTTCTCATAAAGCACAACAACCAGACAACAACATTCATCCTCTGTGCACTGTAGAATGTTATTCATGCTAAAGTTGCGTGGCAATTTGTCGTAATATGGTGTCTTGTCATAATATTGAACTGACTCTTAGAAGAGCTGAGGGCTATGAGGATCTATAATTTGTCGAATTTGCGTTAGTGTTGTTGATTTATTTTTATATAAAAATAAAAATTAATACGACGAGTGTAAAATGGATTTGTTGTTGATTTACAAACTATTTCGCACAGTTTTGCACAGTTTCTGATCTTTACATTCACGATAGTTGGGTAAAAGCAAATTATCATTTCCATTTTTACATGCAAACTAAGTTTACCAAGAATTTATTACAACAGATTCCCAATCAACAATATTTTTTGATTGATGATTGATGTTATACAATGAATTTAATACATACACTATATTAACAAATAGCAGCCCTTAAACTGCCATCAGACCCTCCAAGAAATTCAATTTCCGTATTCATATGTCTGTCAGTTTTCTTTTGTGTTTTAATTCTTTTAATTTCATTGATCTCTCTGATCCTCATCAGTGATTTCTTTGCTAAATTGGTACTCCAGCTCGTTTGCACGCAGAGATTCCGTCGAAGGTCGATCAATTTTCGTATAATCTTCAGGCACATTTTATGAATTCTTGCCCGTATTTCAAACTTTTGCTCGCACATAAATTCTTCGAAAATCGACAATTTATCGACAACAGTTAAGAATGTGGCAAGTAGAGATCCAAACTGCACATCTTTCGATAACCCCATTTGGGACAAGGTAATGCTCAAGAATTTTAAAACTCGCCGTGCCTTTTTTCCTGGTATTCGCAAAGCTTTAGCGTAATGCTCTGCAAGAACTGAAGTTGATTCAATGTCATTTGCAGCAAAAGCTAAAATTTGCATTAGAACCATCAAGGAAACTTCATTTTCGCCAGTGGTCGTCTTATCATTTTCTTCTGCTTCGTTTCTCAGTTTTGCATACAGACGCTCAACCGAAGAAGTCATGTTCATTTCACAGTTCTTCTGCTGGGAACATTGTGGAGTAATGTATATATGAGTGGAACTAAATGAGGATTTTATATCATCCCACGAGGAGTTGGTAGAGTCTACACTACTAAAACCTGGTAACTCTGGCTCGTTTAAATTTTTACTTAATAAAAGCCGAGACTTTTGCATACAAAAATGAATCTTATCCACAGCTGCCACAAGCTCTTCAGAGAAACTTCGAACGACTCCAGCAAACACGTTAATTTTCTTCAACTTTTTATTCATTTTGTACAGCTTCCATTTGCTCATGTTTGTAGAGGGTATGTACTCCTTTTCTAGATAACTTTCAATTAGTTCAAACAAGTAGTGCTTGGATTGCCGACTCCAAACACAAGAACATGCGACTCGAGTGTCAATGTAGCTTGCACAACGATGAATTGTACTCAGCAAAATCTCTATACTTAAATGCGATGGCTTGCCAAGGTACTCCTTTTTCGCCTTTGTTATCCCTTGAAGTGGTCCAGACGAATCCGTAGCTGAAAATTGGGTATGGTAAATGTGACCATCACACAGAGTTGTATGAACAAGAGACTTTGATTCAACTGTGTAGTAGGTACTAAATGCGACTTTCCCATGCTGTTCTAGAAATGTGAAAACCTGAGGAAGAAGTCGCTCTCTAGAGATCTCAGCCTGTGTTGGATGAGTGATTCTGTGTGCAACCCGAGAAAATAAATTAATCTAGATATATATGCTTACAGAAACATACCATCGAGTCAGGAAACTATTCATCTTACATTTAGGTTTACATTCATCATCATCATCAAACAATATAAACCACAATGGTATTGGAGAAAATAAAAAATATATATAATCAATTTATCTTATTCTGTAAATCCGTACTCCAAATCCATTTGAGAGTGACATGAAGGGCAAGTAAATGGCACAATCTGCTGCTGCTGCTGATTGAATTCTACATCTGGATCAATCCTTGTCCCATCACCTTTTTCATTTTTATCATCATTATTGTCCTCTTCATTCAACTCATTATTATTCCCGACTTCAATTTTGCCTAGTTTTATAGCATCATTGCCAGTCCCCAAATGAGCGTTCTGTAAAGAATGCAAGTACAACTCTACATCATCCTTGGTGCTTACCAGGAGAGACACAATGTTCTCAAGAATCTCAATTTCATTTTCTGATTCCATAAACTGCTGGAATTTTGGCTGGCTTAAAGACTCCCCGAGAGGTGAGTCAGGAGCATTAGTTCGGAAGCAAAATATATCGCTTAAGTGGATTGCCTTCTGAAGAGACTTTAGACTTTTGTACATGGTTTTTCCTGTGTTTAGAATATCAGCATCTGTTTTGTGACCTACCAACCGAATTTTACTAAAGGGATTTGTCTGTTTTTGAGTCGAATTGATAATGTCTTGATTGCTAACTACGGCTTGTGATTTCTCTGTGAAACTAGGTGGACTGGAGACTTGTGTGCATGCACTCTTCCGAATTATGTTAAAGGATGGATGCCAAGGCATATTTTCATTATTTTCCCCTCCCTCCACACTTTCTCTGTGTTTTCCTTTTATTAACCAAGACATCAGCGTTTCTCGTTCAGAACCATTTGAGATAATCAAATCATTTTCAACGTCAGGGGTATATGATGATGGTGAACTGGCACTTGTTTTTTCTCCGTTTTTGAAGTATTCAGTAAAGGCCTCTACCAACAAATGCTTTTCTTTTTCCAATCCACGTGCCAGCTCTTTGTTCAATACTTCACATTGTTTTGGAGACACCGTAAAAGATGAACTTTGGCCTGGCCTTATATTCTCCCGAATAGGAAATACTTTACATTGATAGGGGGAAAGCGGCTTGCTCGACTTGGTCGCTTTTATACTAACTGGAGTTGTTCGGTCATAAACTCTAAGAGAAGTGAAGCAGAAAAGGAACAAGATAGGAATATAGAATAAGAAGGTAGTAGAAAAAAAGGTTCAACTCTAAAAAGTGTAGTACCGCTACCGTTAAGGTAAAGTAAAAAGAGGGTAAATTTAATTAGAGAACGTTTTTCTTTGAAAGTAAACACAATGGAGTATATTCAAGTGAGCAAGGAAAATGAAACAAAAGAGAAAATTGAATTTGTAAAGAAAAGCAAATGAGATAGCATGTTGCTTTTTCTGGGGAAAAGTTTGAGGTAATACCTATATACAAACAAGAAAGTTTTCCACTTATCATTTTCACATACATACATGCTGAACTGCCCAGAGTAGGCAAACAAAGTAAATCATATGAAACTTACTTCTTTTACAAATAATAATAATAATAATAATGAGGCGGCCGCCATATATGTATATGAAGAGAATGAGATACAAATAGATTTATACTCTAACATCTTAAATTGTAAAGAAAACTAGCTTGTGGCTTATTACTAACCAAAATACACCCACTACTTACTCTGAATAGTCTGAATACATTTATATAATCTGACGCAGATAAAATACTTGATGTAAAGTACACAAACTTACTCAACGACCCGAATCGGGGATTTGCCCGAGTTGCGAGGTGCACTACTATTGCTTTGTTTACGTTTACTCTTGGAGCGAGTTTTTTCTTTTTCAACTTTTCTACTACTTGTTATTGCAGATGATAAATCCTTTCCTCGAGGAGACGATGATGGTTGCGATGAGCTTATGCATTTCATGTCAGTTGCTTCAGGGGGAGCTGCAGAATCAGAGTAATCTTCATTTTCAGAAGCACTTTTTACATCTTCTAGCTGCTGCTGTTGTTGTTGTTGCTGCCTCTGCTGTGAAAGTAACCCACCAACGTCATAACTTTCATCCATGTTGATGCTTTTGGTAATACTGTCTAAAAAAGAAAGTTGAAACGACTTTACTACTATTTCCGCACAGTTTCTCCAAAGTATATACAAGATGATACATTGTAATAACATATTATATAGTTGTGTCTTTTATTCTCATACCAGTAGTTGAAACGGACTTATCTCCAATATCATTGTCCGCCTTAACTTGGCGCTCTACTTCCGGAGCAGTAACCGCTCCACTTTCCAGTTGGCCATGGGTTGTATTACTATAACTTGCAGTAGTAATACTAACTGTTGATGGCTCATTGTCCTCAAATATTATGAAATGCTCGGGTACATGAGCTTTAATAGATACCCTGTGTGTTGTCCCGGAGTGTGTACCGATGTCTGTCAGAGAAGGCGTTAAAGATTTTTCTGGTGCATCGTTTCCGTGTTCCTGTTGAGCTAACTGGGAAAAGTTTTCTGGGTTCTGAGTATCGGCTGATGTGATCATTTGAGTTTGACGACTGGAAAAAATTGAACTGTAAGTACTTGTGTTATCATTCAGCATTGTGGAGTGTACTGCCGGAGATGTTGACGGAGGAAGGGGAGAAAAAGCTGTCTTGCATTCACAACTTTCAGTTGCCGTTATCGGCAGTGCCGCATTGCCTTGCGCTGCAATAATTTGTATACTTTTGAATGCAATACGAGCTTTTGAGTGCCTACATAATTGCTAATGTTCACCATGATAGAACAGCGTGGATGCCTTTATTGCCTTTTCTAATTATATATGTGTATATTTTCGGTATACATATAAATATATAAAGTGCCTAAACTCATAAACAGAAGCTACATACGCGATGCTTCATTCTGAACGGAAATTGGTTTCTCAACCGAGAAACTTTCATCAACAGAACTTCCAGGCGGATTGACAACTATTTCAGTTTCTTCACCTCTCGTAGGAGCACTGCTTGTCGTCCCCGTTTCTAATAAAAGTGTATCAGACTCTGCAAACTCGAGAATAGCTAAAGGTGGTGCTTCGTCGCTGATTAAATCAGGAGTATCTCCAATTCCAGAAGCTTTCTTCATAGAATCAATAATGCTGAAATGAACGGAATTATTATGCAAAATATTGAAAAAAATGAACAGCAACATACATGACAGTCATTTTAAGCAAAAAAATGAAACAAGCTTAGACTGATAACGTCAGCTAGGTAATGTGCTGAGTCTTACTAGTTGCTACTATTATTGGATGGTTCTTCCGTGGGTTCTTTTACTGTCGTAGTTGCGTCATGCAGTTGGAAGTCAACAAAAGAACTGGTGCCAACCACAGAGCTTGTTTTGTTATTGGACATTTTAGCACAAAACAAATATTAAAAGCTTCATATTCGCACGTTTTATCTTGTTTCCTGTGCTGATTACACAATGAATGGGTGTACATAAATGCTCCAGTGTTTACTTTTCTACTTTTTTTAGTAGTTGTCCCGGAAATTCAATATCACGATGCCCCATTTGCAATTCTTTGTACAGTGCCGTGGTACTCGAGCGGCATTGATTGCGTATTACATTCGTATTTATGTACATACAGATTTTTAATAGCAAAACGCTGGGTACTTTCAGTTTCGTATTTTGCAAAAAAATATGTAGCAATGACAGTTTGTATTTCGTCAAGCTTGTTTGAAAATCGATCTATTCACAAAAGTCATCGTATCATATAAAGATTTCCAGGAAGGAGGAAATGAAGAAATTCTTTTTCTTCCCCAAAAAACATCAATATTTTGTACAATATGAGCATCTTTCTTACAATAATTAACAAAAAGAGCAATTCAATGCAAAACAAAAAGTAAAGTACCCCAAAAATTAATTTCTGAATTCTAAATTAAGTAGTCCATCAAAGAGGTAGAATACAATGGTTGGTAGTTCTACCTATATAGAGGAAACACTATATTCTGTGGGTGTATTATAAATTCTCTAAGTCTATAATAAAAGTTTTATTTTTACTTCACTATCATCAAAAACCTTATCACTAATAAATTAGTAATAATAATAACATGTGAAACCGTAAGCACCTCATCATCAAACTTATCAAAAACTTTATATAGCATGTATGTATGTATGTACTACAAAGTACAAACTCTTTTCAAGAGAATGGAATTTAATTAATTAGGTAATTTTCTTGAAATAAGCTCTTCAAACTAACAATGTTGTGCTTTAAGCCTTTATATATTTCTTTCACATGGCTATTACATAAAATTATAATGAAAATATTTCACGTGGATTCTCATATTTTAAACTTGCGAACATCCTTTTTTTCGTTTACCTACTTAGCACACTCTAAAAACACCTACGCATACAGTATACATTGCTCTCAAATTCTTTATCATCAAAAAATTTTCTTTTTATTTCTAGAAAGAGGACACTCTTCAGTAGAACTTGTTGATTAGTTTATTCATTGTTTATGAAAAGGAACACTAAGCTGTTCATTTTTTTAAAAGCATCAGCCTTTTATTGGACATCAAATCATGATCGTCTACAAACGAGTCAATTCAAATGATTTAACAGCTTTGTTTGTAGACCCGTTGAATAGGCAAAACAGTTTTTCTCTGTTAGTACAAGGATACATACGCAGCTCTACGGACGGAGTAAACATGATCTCGTTCAGACAACAGCAAAAAAGCAAACTACAGAGACAAGTTCTAAAAAGGAATTCGTCATAAAAAGTAGTAGTCGGACTGACTGAGAGTGCAAAGGGGACTTTGCATAAAAATGTTTACATAAGTTGCAATATAGGATGAAGATGAGAAAAAGGATGGGGGATGAGGACATTACAACGCATATTATAAATACAATTTATGCTAACATAAAAATACTTCAATAAAGTACCATCCCATGTACTATAACATGTTTTTATGTTGGTACTTTTATTAATAAAAATGAATTCCCTTTGTAGCGTAAGTTAAACTTTTAAATGACAGTAAAGTTGGTAAAAAAAATAAGATACATGTTTGCTTTTAAAACAAATGATGGCTAGCTAAAGAATTCTCCATTATTATTACCCATCTCTACTCAACATTACACAAGTAGGCACAGTTTCAACTTGTATCCCCATAAATGTAATGGATGAAAGTGAAAGTGGCACGACCTTGATGCTTTAGCCCCAAAATGCTCATGTCAACTAGGTAAACATTGCCCACGACACGACTGATTATTCAAAATGTACTCTTTTTATATCTAAAATGTACAGGACACAGTGCACAATTTATTAGACTTGTCCTTTACGATTCAACAGAAGAACAAGTACACATTATTCGCTATTATTACAAAAATGGCAAAGTACGTACCGCGTATGCTTTTTGACGCTTTGAATATAATAATGCTTGTTGAGAATTTTTTTTGTTGTCACGTTGCAAGTGCAACACAACAACGGTTGTTGCTAAAAAATGCCAGAGAACGTACACACGATCATTAAAAGACAATTTACATCGTGTTGCATATAAATTATTACGTGCGATGCTTAAGTGGAGGATTACTTTCAAACAAGAAGTATTAATATAATAGAAGAGATAGGTAATAAAATTGTATAAAATCTGTGAGCATAAAAGAAGAGAACCAAAAATCTTGAACTTTTAACCGCTGCCTAATGAAGTATTATTTCTGGCAAACCGTTCAGCAGCGCATCTTTGCCTGTCCTGTATGTATATGCAGAAGAATATGATCCAATGTTGTAATAATATATTGATTAATTGTCAATGTCATTTTACTCAAATTGGAAGTGGACTAGGTGAGTGCTATGTTAAAATACATGTTGATGGTAGAGTTAAAGATGAAAGGTAAAATCTTGCCTAAGAGGATTTAAAGAGGAAATGGAGATCAAACAAATTTCTGTCAAGGTACGTTTCTGCACATAATAGGTTACTTAATAGTGTACAAAAATAAAGAAAGATTTCAGCGAATTCAAGCCGTTTGTTTTGGAAAGTAAGTATGTAGTATTTAAATGAGTAATCAGTAATTCTCTTATTATAGTATATTATTCTCTTAGTATAGTCTAAGCCAACACAATATGTACCTAAATAGGTACATATATTACGTGAACAACGAAAAATTATGCTGCTATTGTTCTGAAATGTTCACAAAGTACAAAATTAAAATTTGTAATAAATTGAATTTAGTTTATATACATACCTAGTAATACGTTCAATTTCAATTAAAAGAAATCTAGCTGCAGCTAACCAAAAGAAGTGGTGAGAACACTTTGCAATAACCAAAAAAATGTCTACTTTTATTTGCACTACCCTGCTAAATATGTAGGTATATATATATATATAACCTGAAGTCTCATTTAGCGTGTTTCAGCTTCAACTCATGACAATTTTGTTTCGCAATAGCATCATCAAAGCTTAATTAGATCATATTAGGGGAGGTCATATTAGGTCGTATGTTCACTGCTGCACATGTATGTATGCCTTACTATACCTCTTCAATTTAACCTTCTTTGAAATTACTTTGAGCAAAGTAAGGTGTAGATAATTATTTATTTAATTCGTGTTGATGATGATCATCATCATCAGCGCAATTCAGCCGTACGCTCATTACGGCACAGCATATTTCTTTTGACAATTTCTGCGATATTGTAATTTGTCGAGCGTGTGCACTTTTGAATGGGATGAACGTGCAGGTAAGAGGATCTGCGAAAAAAGAGTTTACGTTTGGATATCAAAGAAGTCTTTTTCTCTTTGAGCTGTTGTATTGTAGTTGTAGATGCAATGTTATTTACACACATAATTTATATATCTCTCTCTCTGTATGTTGCAGAAAAGCATTGAATTTCATTTTTTCAAAGCGATCCTTTCGTCAAACTTTTTATGAATGTATAGTATGTATGTAGTTCTCTGCTAAACATGTTTGTACTATTTCGCAAGAATTCAAAGAGTTCTTTGACGGATACATTTACAATTTACTTTGAAATTGCTGCCATGTAGAGGCAGAGACCCTTCTTTCATTATTTTACACTTTTGCAGAGTGGGAAGTATGTTTATGTCATGTTTGCCATATTCGATTGTCTAGGTAGGGCAAGGTACAGACACACTGTTTCACTTGAACATTACTAACACCATCAACAAACACATGATAAAAAAATCAATTTCAAATGTAGACGTGCATGTAATATGGAAATGGGTTAAGCAAAATGCTTTACTAAATTGCACTGTTTATGTATTGTTGGATTTTTACCAAGCCTATTTATTTATCTCCGTCAAAAAATGTATTTCAAGTAAATAAATATCCGCCAACTCACAACACATGCATATCTTCTCCTTTATGACAATGAAAATGGAACTTTTTGAATAGAGCTTTGGCTTTAACAACAACTCGTTTTTTTCCTTTTGCTGCTATAAATATTGAAGATTTATAATTTTCTACTTATATTTTTTTAACCTCCAATTGTAGGAAACCTGAACTCGAGAGTCCGACATGTACTGCAAAATTAATAAAAATCATTTTTAAAAGCTCCAGCAAATACTTTCTTTTTTCTCGTAATAAAAGTCAAAAAAGTTACCCGTCACCCATGTTAAAATTTATCCACTCTAAAAATGTACGTGTAGGCATGCATGCATGTTTTATTCTCAACAATTTCTTGTCGCAAACCTCAGCATGTTTCGGATTTTCCTTTCTATTCTACCTACATCAGACAACTCACGTAAGATTTAATCAACAGAGCTTGAGAAGGTTCTATATGCGCAGCAAACAAGATTGCAGTAACACATAAAAATACCTTTTTCTCTGATAATGAAACACCAATGAGCATTTTTTTACTTTAATGTTCTTTCTATTGTATTTGCATTACATGGAACATTATTTTGTGGAAACTCACATTGATTCATCAAAAAATAATATAGAAAATAGATAAGCATCGAGTATCCCTCTCGTCACCACAGAACTAGCCTTCAGCATTATTCCTGTTTACCTTTCATATCTAAAGATTAGGACAGACGGATGACTAATCTCGATTGAATGTGTTAGACAGTTCACATTAGAACTCATACATTCTGTAGGTGCTACAAGAAATTCTATAACATTTGTGTGGGTGTGGGTTTTTTTCTCCCAAAATACTAAATACACACTCACTTATTTATTTCTACTTTGATTATAAATTGCACGTAAATTCTATGAAAACCTCATCCATATAAACATGGTATTTGTCAATATCATCATGATACCATATCATGTGTATACATTACACAAATTACACATATACAATAATACGATGAAGAAAAACAGCAAGAAATTTGTTAGCAATTTTTTTCCAAAGAAAATGCACACAAGCATGTACTGTGATAATAATGTTCTATCTGACTTTGGATGGATATCAAAGTGGTAACCGTATAATATCCTCTAGCTTACGAGTACCAGCGCCAATGCCAGCGAACACAAGACTCTAGCAAATCTTCTGACGATAGGGCTGCTGCTGCTGGGAGCGCTTCTTCGTTTGAAAACATGCACAAGCGATTCTGACATTTAAAGAGAGATACCTGCCATTGTACTTAGTACTTACAATGGTGCTATATATATAAATTGCTAAACATTACTGTACTATACTACTGCCGTCTCTGAGATTTGAATTGAGTATGCTTTTAGAAGTTTAGTTCTAGTACATTATTGTAACCTGCGTAGAATAGAGTGGTGGTGACGGAGGAGACCACATTTCACATCCCACATATTTCTAAAACTTTGTATGTACGTACAAACATGCTTGCCGTTTCGATTATCCATCCATCTATCCTATAGAGAGCCACAAGGAACACTCTAAAAAAAATGCAAAAATCGCATCATAAGGAACAACTAGCGAGCATCATGCAGCATCGCCGCCACCACCGCCACCACCATCATCAGCACTGCTAACAGACTGAATCATGCATGCATACGTGCGCACAAAACGAACAGGTATTATTCATCCCTCTATAAAATACAATGATTTAACTAATGATAATAATACTGCTGCCTGCCGTTGTTGTTGTTGATGATGATCTTGTCTGCTTTTCTATATGCAGCACATTATTGCATGCTTGAATATATGTACATACTTGTGTGTATCATCATTGCAACCATAATATACATGTTGTTTTCCATATTAAAAAGTGTTTTATACGAGTAGAAATAATAATAATAGGTAGATGTTAGAAAATATGTATTCAACAGGTAGACAGACACACACTCACAGAACGCACATTATTTTTTCTGGCCAAGTTGATTGTTGTTCCTTCGTAAAGAAGGAGAGACAAGAAGACTGTAAGAACAGCCCTTGCCTTCTCAGTTACTACTCAGCTGTCTAGGGATTAATAATAAATTATTGTGCATTTTTCCCTTGCAGAACGAAGCGTTCCGTTCTTTTCTTGCATTGCCATGTAATAATAATAATCATCATCATCAACAACAACAGCAACATTATAATATTGCATAAGTACATAACACAACATAGCACATTCTTTCTCCTTCTCTACTGCGACTGCTGCGATTTACTACTAAAATACAATCCAGTTTTTTTAAAAAGAACAACTCCTTTTCTATGTACAATACTTACATACTACATATTTAATTAGGGAAGTTAAAAAGAATAATTACCATTTTTGTACATAGCTTTTTGCACGGTGTCTGTGAAATATTGGAGGGTTTTTGACGTTCAGTGTCTTCTTCGTCATAGTTTACTTTACACTGGCATCATCATCGTATCATCCATCCCTTGGTTATGCAAATGTATCGTCCCCAAGAATGTAGGGAAAAGGCGGAGATAATATTATACGGCGAAAAAAAGTGATATGTGTTTTAGAAGCATCCTCTTAAGTACCGGTGGTGGTGGTGATGATGATATATGTGTATGCTGTTGTAGTAATGTGATACCCGTGACTGAAGGAAGGAAATGCTAAGTAACTTTTTTATTAATATGTAACACTCTTTGGTCTTGTTGATGGTTAAAGGGTGAGAGAAGGATAAGTAAAAAAAATAGTTGCTGTGAAATGTAAATATACATGTCTGTGTGTACGTGAGCAAATGTTTTCATTTTTGTACATTTGATAGTATATTATAGAATGTATATATAATAAAAAGTTAATGTGTGTGTGGTGTGGTTTTTTCACGAAACAAACTTGACGGTGCTTCTGAGATGGTGATTGTATAATCGAACGTAAAAAAAAATGTGATCAAGTTGTCATCACCAATATGTGTTATTACTGATTCAAAAAATAGTTTGGGTTTACAGTGAATATTTGCCAAAGTTCAAAAGATTTGCCAACCAAAAAGAAACGTACTCACAGTTTTAAGCGGGTGGAGTACCTTCAATTCAATTAGCATACATATTAATATAATATACATATATTACGTTCTCTTTGTACCTACATGTAAGTGTGTGCCTGTCTTGTCTATCATATGCCATCTTTTTGCTGGTTTGTATGCTGGTGTGTCACGTTACCGTAACCAGTGTGCGCGGAAACAACGTGGAAAAGTATTAAAAATGTGTCAATGATATGTGCATCCTAATAAATGCATAATATTTACTCTTTTTTTAAAAAAAAAGTTGGCTTAAGAGCACATGGCAGTTTCAGTTATGGTTCAGTTGTTCCCAGCACCGTGAGCTGCATGTAAGAGTGTTCAAATGGTCATGATGAGAAGAAATTTGGAGTACAACAGATTTTAATCTATTTCAGGCAGTAGTAGCAACAAAAGAGTATAAAAACCCCAGTGAAAGATTTACCTTCATATAAGATAGCACGCTTGATTGCATGCACGCTTATCTCTAGCGTAAAATAGCGTGAAGAAACAGGTTAATCGTGGTGTGCGGTGCAGAAGAAATAATAATAATAATAAAAACTGTCTCGCAAGTTTATATGCAATCCTTTACTAAACCTTTTGTAGATACAAAGGTGTATACTTTGCGACAATAATAAGTAAAATCGTATTTATTATGTATTGGTGACGCATTTAGAAACTGTTGAACAAAGTGAGTGGCAAAAGACAAGCTTCAATGAGAACTGAGGAGGCCGCGTGGTTACTTAAGTGTATCGTTAGAACAAGGATGATATAACTTTAAGCAACAATATTATTTTAATTGCAAACTTCTCACCGCTGGAATTTATTTTCAATACTTTTATTTCGGTAGTTTGCTAAAAAGAAGTTATAAAATGACGATAATGATGACAAACAGAAATGGAATAATAAAAGTTTTATACCGGCCAGTATAGTGCACAAATCCCGTGTTCTAGCTAACTATGTTGCAGTTTCTTTTGAATGAAGCAGCCAGTTCATTTTGCATCTGCTGGAGAGTTTGAGAGAGAGAAAGAGAGCTTGGAAGTGGAACTAGGAAAAAATTATCATTTGACAACGGCAGCAACAGTGCTATCGTCATTGTACAAAAGTTTTCAAGATGTTGGATTCAGATGCTGAAGAAAACAGGATTTCTACGGTATGACTAGCCAATAAAAAAGTTATTTGTCAAAATGAAATTGTAAAACTAAAAAAAGCTACATTATCCTTATAATAATCATACATATCTAGTAGTTCCAAGCAAAGCTCCTTTACTGCTGTAGTATGTACATATTTATTATTATTATTACGTTAAAATGCAATAAACTTTTCTTGGTCTCCGCTAATATCCCCCGCGCGCTTGGCGTGAACATTGAAACAGCGTCTACCTTATAATCTCCTTACCATTTTGTAAATGACTTTGTCAAAATTCGCAAATTTGCCTCCTTGACTTGACATCTTAATATAAGTATATTACGCTATAAAACACTTCCGTTGCTCGCCTTTCGTTCCACCCGCTCGTTCGATACGTTACACGTTATTTCCCCCGCATTTAGCGTGTGCGTCTAAATAAGTTTGCATGCAGCGTTATAATTCCTCCTGTGCGACTTGACTCGACATCAACATCAACAATGGAGATTCAAGATGCAAAGCAAACAATCCATAAAAGTACACTCTAGTAAAAACAGCACCACCAGCATAGCAGCAACTTACCAGTAGAAGCAGCAGCAACAGCCACGAAATGCAATAAAGAAGCAGAAAACGCTGTAATATTTATTGTTATAGCTAAGAAGTTGATAGTACAGTGCTTTTTTTTTCAAAAAAAACTAGTCAAGTTAGTCAAGGCACAGTGCGACACTGACTGTAATAATAAAAGCAAAGTCATTTCCAATTTGGCAGTAATATAATATTATTAGCAATAAATTAATTGTGTCCACGAACGAAAGGAAAATGAAAATGGGAAGCAGTACGGTATATTATGGTGCTTTTTACTCACGTTTAACCTATTTAGGTAGTAGTAGGTAGCGTAGGGTCATTAAAAGTTTTGCAGATGGCAATGTGTATCTGTCTTATTTTTGTTGTTACATTTCTAAACCGCATGTGTATGTGTGCAATCTACGCGTACAACAATACGTACTACGTACGTATGCGACAAAAGCAAAGAAACGGGGGCCATGTGTGGTCGTGCTATGTCGCGTTGTGTTGTTTTTTTTCTGGCCTGCTATCACTAATCTGTTAAGTAAACTTACATGGATCTTCAAGGTTCTCATCATCTCCACATATACAGCTCTTTCAAGGCATGATACAAATCGTTTGGATGTCAAACGAAGGACTTCCAGTAAATGCGGGAGTAAAAAGAGTGCTAGAAAAACTATTAGATAAATTATGATAATGATACGGAAGATAATTCCTTGTAAAATAATTAGTAAAAATGTTTTCAAAACTTGTAATTTACAGTTCATACCATTATTACTACTACTACCACATACATTGTAGGTATTTATTGCTTTATATAATGAAACAGTAACCATCATAATTTCCCAAGATGATCAAAATTATTTTGCAATGCATATAAATTTTTGTGTCTTTTTTTGTTACTGTGTGGCTAGCCTCTGCATCTGCAATGAACAAACTTTTTTTGATGATGATTATAATATGACATTTTTATATTGTTATTTTTTCGATTTTTCGTCAGTATCATGGTCATCAAATAATAGTTTCCACACAAATATATATTCAGCTCAGCAACCACCGCCATTATCATCGTCATGATCAAGTCCGCTGAGTAATGTGAACACACGGCAAAAAAGCAGCATGTCTGATGTGGTGGTGGTGGTGGTATGGTGCTTGTGTGTAAAATGATGGCATGCATTATATCATCATGATGATGGCCTTTTTCCATAATTGTCCACATCCATAAATGGTTCGCCCACTGCCAAAAGCTGTTTGTTTGTCAGCAAGCAGTATTGTAGTAAGTAGTAGGAATGCCGTGGAGAGACCAGAAGAGAAGAGAGTTTTGCGGCAACCAGCAAGTTTTCTCTCTCAGTTTCCATTTCGTCACATTACATTATGTATGCATGCCTTCTGGGAATTAAATGTAACATATAAAAGTTTCGGGAGAACTTGGCATATAAAATGTGATGCATGTAATGCCTAAATAATATAAATGTATTTTCCTTTTTATATGTACATAGTAATGATGGCGTTAAAAGGAATGATATAGGCCATTTTATAACAGAGGCATTGGGTAAAGGGGTAAGGAAAAGCAGGCAAGTTTTACTTGGCAAATATTATTTGAGATGACAGACTCTGTGGATGACTAACAAACTTCGATGCTGTTACAACAGAGATTTTTTTAAATTTTTTATATAACACATATAGGCATCCATCTATATGGCTTGGTTGAAAGCAAAAGTAATCAGAAATAAGATTCTCTCTCTCTCTTTTACAACAGCAACTTCTTTTGCAGGTATGACAGACTGACACAGATTCAAACAACAATTTTTACTGTCGCCTTTTTAGCATCTTCAACTGCTTGCACTACACTGCGTGGAGACTATTGGGCAAATGAATGTATGCCGCATAGCCCAACTTTGAAATTATTAAAGAAGATGAGAATGCAGTAGTAGAAGTTGTAGTGTATATTTCTAAAATATGTCTACATCTATTGTTGTAACACAACAATGATGATAAAATTGAAGTTTATTATTTTTTTTGTAAAAGTGTGTAGGTATGTGTGCATGAAAAGGTGCAAAACTGAAAGGGAAGACGTTAATGGTGGTGGTGGCGGTGATGATGATGATGATGACAGTGCATCGTAAAAATGCTGGGCTGTGAGAATACCTATATTATGAATGTTACCTCACCTGCCCAATTTACATGTCCCTGTCATTATCGTTATCGTCATCGGATCGTATTGGATTAGTAAGCTAATAGACAGTGAAGACCAAAATAAAATAATAATAATAAGCTCTCCTTTTGCCCATATGTATGGTTACTCTACAGCAAAAGCACACGACGAATGGTCTGGTCTGACCAACAAAATAAAATCATTTTGTCTTTTACTGTGTGTATCTTCTTCCAATTCATTATGATAGAGCAGAGAGTTTGTCACATTTGTTCGGAAAATAATGGGAAGGTAGATTCAAACGAAAAAAGGAATAATACAATTTTATAGCTAGAAAATGTTCGCTTCGGAATGAGACATACATATAGACTTTGTTTACATAACAGATAGCAAAATATAACAGTGCAACGTGTCAAGTTCAATAATGCCTTTTATAAATTTTGTCGCGAGCGCGAGGCTATGTGAGCAATTATAGTGCTTTACAAAAGGTAGGCGCCTGGGTCTCTTTTTTAATTGGAATCAGTATTTGACTATAAAAAATACTTCGGAAGCTGCAGTGCAGTGTCCTAGTAATATGATTTAAAGATTGGTCGCTGCCAGCAAAAAAAAAACGCAATTTGTAACAATGCACCTTGTTATCAATGACAGCCTTTGAAAATGCTGCAATTAAAATAGATTATATATATATATTTTACAAATGCCATTTGTACACAATATGATCTCATACTACACACTCATTTAGGGATATTTATACATTTTATGAACACTGTTGGTATTTTCTGTGATGTGGTTACGTAATCATCAAACTGAAGCGATGAAAAAAACATGCCATTGTTACACTACGCTGCACTACTTTTTGCCTCATAAATTATTTTGCTGTCTGGGTTAACCATATCTTTATATATACATATGTATATATATTCCCGTTTTTTCCTCATTGTATGTATCGTCAGTCGCCAACATCCATTCCATTCCATGCTGCTTTATATTTTTCTAAATATGTCGATATACCTGGTCTCTCGGCAAAACTTTTGTGCATGATTGGTTCATACAACGTGTATGCAACCAAATATTATGTGCAGTTTCTTCGTGATATGGTCAGCAAACACGCTTATTACTTACATACATGGGCTTTTTAATTGTTTGTTTATTATTTTGATTCCGAAAGGTAGTAAATGCAAGAGAAGGGATACAAACTTATTCTATATCCTAAACAGGATATTTCAAATGACATTTCCATTTTTGCGTCTTATGACTAACAAATATAGTAAATGTAATGCCGTAGATTATATCACGCAGTTCAAAATCACATCAATTTATTTAAAAAACACGATAAATCTAAATCCGCCACTATGCAAAAAAATACTGACTGGAAAAAACTCAAAGGTAGCATGTTGCTATTTTCTATTTTTGGTCATATAAAAATACCCTTTTTTCATGTGATTGATTAATACGTAAATATTAGATTGCGAAGTAAAGTAAAAGTACTAGAGAGTCGTGTAGACATTATACAACCCAACATGTTATATTCTGGGTGTACATTACATTGGCAAGAAATGTTTGTGTCCTTGAATGTTATTTTATGAAAAATTATGGGTAATTTGAGTAAGACGCTACTGCTGCTGGATACGGATAGAGGACATGAAATGTTTTATTTAAGCATATTTTCCTTTTACGTAATGTGTGATTGCTGCTGGTGTAGCTGCTAGGTAGGTAGTTATTACAAGTAATGAATTTATCGTTGTTGTTGTAATTTGTTGTTAGGTGAGGCCGCTGGGACTTTCCGTAGAAGACCTGACTACAGACTTGTGCGATGGGACGAGGCTTATTGCGCTCGTGGAGGCTCTTCAGAAGCGAACTCTGAGGAAAATACACAAACCCGTGAATCAGCATCAAATGTTGGAAAATGTCACAAGAGCTTTAGATGCCATTGCTTCAGATGGAGTCAAACTTGTAAATATTGGTAAGTTCATATCTACTAAAACATTCTTATGTCTTCCGGATCTACTACTACTTCTACCCCATATATTGGACAAAATAAGCGGATGCTAGTTTTTAATTTTGTCCTTGAATTCATATTAGTTCTTCTTTTTCAATTTTGTCTCTCATGTTATGTCTCTCTTCAAAGCTTAGGAAGACGCGTAAAGCACATCTCAAATTCAGATTCAGCAACAAAGTTATTATTGCCTAAATACTTCGTCGTCATCATTGTAGTACCTTTAGGTAGCATAGCACACAAAAAAAGATTATTACGTTTGCTCGGTTTTTGCTCACTGCAAACTGATGACAGAATTATCAGGGAATGGGTGAGTCTAATTGAGTAAAAAGATAATTCTTCCATTATGAACGACTATGACTCATGTCATTATACATATCAAAGAACTCAAACTTGAAAGCAATTTGCTAAAGTACAAATTAGATTCTGTTGAAAATACACGTAGGGCATGGATGCGCACATACATTGCATACCCATTACCCTTCCTACAAAATATCTCATACTGTAAATATATATGTCTGTTTATGACGATGACAATAGACAGCAAGCATCGACTCGGCGTGCGTGCAAAGTCCTCAGCAACATTATAAGTATTATAACATGTATAACATACTTGATGCGTGCTCTCCGAATCAATTCAATGTCAAGAAGAGCAATCATGATTGTCATAAAAAGTATATAACAATTTGATAATTTGATCTCATTATGTATGCAAAACATTTTCTATTGTCCAGAAAGCAATAATTGTTCACGTTTTAGCTGAGCGTATCATACGAAAAGTAAAAAGTTCAAAGGAAAACTATACCTACCGGTGTGTGTACTTATGTAGGTACTGAGCTTGTCCCAAGATGAATTGATATAAAATTGTACTAGTCAAAGTTGCCAAATGTAATCCTTTACACAGGAGTTTTCTATATTGATCGTCTATATGACTCCGTCGTACCGTACCTTTAAAAGTGTACTTTAAAAGTTATTGCCAGTAATTACAAAAAAAGTTGTAAAGTAATTGTGCTGTAAAAGTGTACTACGTACCTATAAAACAGGAAAATGCGAAAAACGTGTACATTTTAATAATATTACACGTGTACACACCTCTTTAAAAATCTCTTTTTAAATTCCTGCACTCCCCTGGATGCCATTGTTGCTGCTGATGCTATTGTTGTCGTTACACAAGATGACATCATTTTTTGATGTCCTCTTACAACAAACTTGTCGTGCCTTGTTTTTGTTCCTTATATTTTCTTGGCCTACGCTCTTTCTTGTGCATGATTCAAGGAACCGACGGCAAAATAAGAGGAAAGGCTGGTTCAATAAAAATCCTTTTGGTACTTCAACCCATACTACTACACTGATAGGTCCTGAGATCCATTGAAATTTGTGGGACATAATTTTACACCTGTTTCCTAAAGGAGAGGTTTTGTAGCTGGGTTTGGGTCTCTGAATTTTGTGACATGCTAGAATTATTTACGTGACTGCATTGAGCATTGTAACTGGGAGCGTTTTTAATGCTGGCTATCGCCGTCATCATCATATTCTAGCCATAAACGCTTTTATTAGAAGTGTAAGTCAACGAATCAAAATGAAATTGTTGTAAAAGTGTGCGTTTATAATGTTTTCTTTTTGCTCAAGGAAAAATACATACTTAAGCACAACCTTTCTAACATCCGTTTTCTTGTTATTTTGAAATGCTCTCCTTCTTCATTCACTAACAAGCATTCTAAAGCTTTTTTTCATTTACTGCAGCACGTAAGACGAGCCTGTTGAGAAAATATTACAGGCAAGTCATGTATATATGTACACACAATCTCGTGTTGTTGGAGGCAGGCTCTTCTTGCCGTCTTTTAAAATCTCTCAAAGATATGTAGTTTCATTTTTTTCTTAAAAGCCTCTCGAGTAAAGCACTTCAGGAAGGGATGGGAAAATTTGTTTGCTAGAAGAAGCGTAAAAAATCATTAAGAAAAAGTGTGTAGTTGTTGCGAACTAGGAAAAGTTTAAAAAAATGTCGATCTGTTATCTTGTACAAGAGGAGGCAGGTTCCTTTGAAAACAAAAAAATGCGATCATGCAACTAAACGAATAAATTTAATTACATATCATGAAAGATCGTAGACACTAATCAGATTCATGAAAATTTGGTGAAAATTTTGTTTTTATTGCGCTTTGATAATTTGTGAAAATATGTGTTTAAATTATATATAGGTAAAACTTTTTTAAATTAAATATTAAAAGAACATTAGTTGTTATTAAAAGACACATACCTGCTTTTAAATTTTATTTGTGTAAGTTTCCCGAAAATAGAAAGCTGTACATGCACCAAGTGTAGTCAATAAGTGCCCATATAAACACAAAGCTAACACATTGATTCTATGAATGTGTTGGCTGAAGGGCAAAAAAATAAAGTTTTTGGCGTTTGCACAAGGTCATGGTGGAAATGTTACACGGATGGCTGATTTCAAATAAGTAGCCAAATTTATGGATTGATGATTCATGTGCTTCTCTAATTTTTTTCACTATCTCTTCTAAACCGTTATCTAGTTCTCAACTACATTCTCATATTGTTGTATGTATATGATGATGATTAGCTTCATAAATTTTGTACGGAAATGGTGAGTTCACCACATAATGAATACTAAAAGATTAGATTGAAAAAATGAAAAATTTCTCGTTTCATTCAATCAATATACACGATGTGTGTGTATCTATTACTGAAATGTGGAAGAAGGGAAAATTTTGTAGAAAAGATTTAAAAAAACTAACTCATTTGTAATTAATTTAAAATGATAAGAACAATATGGCATTTTTTCTATCCTTGGGTGTACATTAATTTTTAATCATGGCACATCTTCATTTCTTTTTAAATACCAATTATTATAATCACGTGTGCAATATGCTTTCTGTCTACTTGCACGAACACAAGCATTAAATACAGTTTAGCAAACGGAACTTGTTAGTTATTTTTTTTTTTTGTAAATCTAATTATGCTTGCTTTGCCTTTTTATCACTTGTAAAGTATAAGCTCGGTCAGAAAAGTATACTTTACCACCACCGACAAAAGTGTGTACTTTTATTATTAGGAATCTCAATGAAAATCTTACAATATTGTTGACTAACAGAATATATTTGGACAGAACATACTAACCTAGTATCATACAGCTACATAAGAAAAGGAATTTTGTACAGGAAAAAAAATTATGTACATCAGCAATATAACTGTAACAAGTGCATATATAGGTACGAACAAAAAAAATGTAATTGCATTTTCCACATGCATTGAGAATCAAGAAGAAAAGAAGTTTTAGTTTATTATTAATAATAATAAAGGAGGAGATCAAGTTCACTCTTTGCGTGATTTGGTGGGTTGCATGAAACTCGGCGAAATCCAATATGATAAAATCATTCATGATAAAGCACTATTATATTATAACTACATATAAATATATATTTATATAGCCAACCACAGACACAGCACATAATAAAAACGTAAGATTTTTTTTGTATGCTACCATCTTCAAAAAAATTAAAAATATTTTCCTGACATAGGCCTTCAAACAAAATGAGTCCAACCTCATCATCAACATAATATTCTCAGCCTAATATACTTGCCGTATAATCAATGCATTTATGTGCATTCATGAAAGGAAAAATGATGGTAGCAAGTAGCAAGCAACCAAGATGCGGAACAAAATATAAAATATACAGACACAAAGATACCTATACTGTTACTACAATTTTTCAGACTTTCTGATAAATATTCATTGTAGTCTATATCATAATGCACCGACATTTTGTGATTATGAGTTCAACAGTCATCGCCAGCACTTCCTTTAGATTCAGTGTACTGTATGTTTCTGCTGATGTGATTTCAAGAACGCCCTCACAGCAATCCACATTCCAATTTTTGAACTTGAAAACTTCCTGTTTTAATTTTTTCAAACATAAATTTAGTTTATACACTTCAAGTAAAAATATTGTACGCAAAGGTATTTTTACAAAGAGATTACAATATAATATATTTCTCTCTTATTGCAAGGTTGATGAATTCAAGGAAAAAATTTAATGCTTCCAGCTTACGATTATTGAGGCATTACTCAAACGATATTTATGGATGGTGCAAACATTACAATAATGCATATCGTTACAGGCAGTTTGCAAAAAATGTCTTTTTGAGAGAATTTTATAAAAAATAAAGTGTTAAGGTAAATGCGTATAATCCTCATTCTCATAATTTACAACAAATTGTGAGTTCAGCTTCGTTCGTGACTACAACTGTAACATTATCTGAGCAATATATAGACGTTTATATTGTAAGAGGATTTTTAAAAAACTAATTCAAGTTATATGTATTGAAATTCAATTTATGTACTAGCATTGTATACATTGTAATATTAAATAAAAATACAAATACATCATGTCGAATAACTGTTAGAAATCTCGATCCGCCTGCCGTCAAATTTCCATTTATGTTCATTTATTTGAACTCAAGGTTTTAATGGAGTTAATGAATAGTAAGAAAAAATGAACAAATAAGCAAGTTGAAAGTAATAGAAAATTGTGAAGCTACTAATTTCCCAAGCTGCAGTCACCCATCAAGTTATATGATTGTACACATTCCATCAAAAAGTTGGATAATCAAAATGCAAAGTTGGCTCACTAATTATACTTGGAACTTCTCGTACCGTCTTACCTTTTAAATTCTTTTTGTTGAAAATTTTTATACTTTGCATATTATACCACTTATTGTACTCATGAGCAGTATGTGAAAGTAAAGTTGCTTGGTATTCGCTTTTGCATTTTTTTTCTCTCTCTCTCTCTCTTTGCCTGATCATAAGACTGAAAAATCTTAGCCCAATGCATTGTAGTAAGTAGGCATAATAATAAATAAAAAAATGGAGAATGAAGGGAGAAGGCAGCGTACAACAGAACGCATCGTGTGTAAAGATTAGGGTTGATTACCATTACCATTATATTCCATTATAATCAGTTCATTGTATTTCCATCATCATGCCCATTGTTATTGAATTTATATATTCGAAAATTCTCATGAGAAATATCCACGCAACTCTACAATCTTGTGCGGTGGAGTCACTACGTCACTTATTATTACTCATTGTTGTTTCTTGCTGGCGGTGCAGTTGTAGTGGTGGCGAGTTGTAGACTTGGATAAACTGACATTTCCGCTCTCCGTGAGATTTTCACCTTCAGAAATCCCAGTAATGTTTATCTACACGCATAACCAGCTTTCCTACTACTACTGCAACTTTTTTGACAGACAAGCTGCAAAGGTTAAATTATGGAAATATGGCGCAAGAGAATAAATCTTAAGGTTAATTCTTCTAAATATCTGTCATATATATATATCTAGGTAATAGTAAAAAAGAAATAAAGTTTTAAACAGTCTTTTGTAAATATTTAAAAAGTAGATATAAAGCTTTAACTTACTCTACAAAATACGTGACGCAGAGTTTTTATTTGTAAAACACTCGTAGTACTGTACGAGTCGTACATGATAGCGAATAAATTTTTCTCGCTGATATGGCACGACACGACACACATGACATTTAAAATTTAAATAAAACATTACAATGGCGCACCTGCCGCAATAAAGCAACCAATAAATTTTTTACACCCTGGAGCAATAACCCATATACAGAGATGAAAACTTATGTAGCACAGGAGACTTATTACAAAACTTTAAAGCTGATAGATTTTGAGGTGTTCGTACTTTACTTAGGTACATTTGTCACCACTTAAAATGTGCATTGTAGTTTTTATGAGTCTCATGACTGTTCAAACAATAATAATATACATATGTACTCTTCATTAAGCACTCCGGACGACGCATATTGTAATATATTCACAGTTTACGTTTGGTGGAGCATTTCAACACAAATAAATAATTGACTAAAAACAATAAAACTGAGTTTTCTGTGACTAAATGCATCACATCATCATCATTATTGTCATTATTATTAATATTATACTCGTACGCAAGCAAGCTAATATTATGCTTCTGCGTTTAAAAAAAGCGTGAATATGCAACAATTGGCTTATCTGGAAAGTGATTATTTATGCACGGTGATGATGAGCTGATGACTATTGGGTTATGTGTGTGTAATGCAATCTTTTTTCCACGCTGTATTAGTTCACAGGCGGTCTTTAAGC
This sequence comes from Sinhomidia bicolor, assembly GCA_027743785.1. NCBI lineage: Eukaryota > Metazoa > Arthropoda > Collembola > Entomobryomorpha > Entomobryidae > Sinhomidia > Sinhomidia bicolor. The sequence continues at coordinate 2,710 of JAHZMT010000954.1, read as the reverse complement.
TTTTCTAGTAGCGTACGGACGGGTACTCCTCCTACGCATATAATTTTTTTATACTAATGTTTATACTGATATACCCATTGTTTGTGATGTTTTGTCACTATTTAAATGAAGGTTTATACCATTTCATAAAAAAACGGGTACACATCATAATAAAAAGCATTTTCTTCATTAAGTCATTCCTGTGCAAACTGTACAGTAAATGAGTAGCAGTTATAACCTCTCTCTTACTGCAGCAGATAAAATTTAACGTTGAATAATTACATTACTTTACAAATATGCTTGCATGCCAGGGATCACTGTCACCATATACGCTTACTAAATATCCGTCACTTCAGATCCTTTTTACAACTTGCTCGCTATATACTTGCCTGCCCGTGTTTAAGAATCTCACAATCAGCAATGAAAGGAGTAAAGTAGCAAAATATATGCGTGCGAAATTTATATCTAGTTAATGAGTCTCAAGAGATAACCAGTGTAATTTGTGATAACTCTTGATTTAATCGCTGTAGTATGTTCACCTGCGTTAGGTCTAATGTACGGTACTTGTATGCGTATGTGTATGCATATAAGTCCTATACACCTACATATATGAGTATGTATATATCCCTTATCGAACAACTCGGAATTTTCTGTTTACAGGCTTTTTAAATTGGAAGTTGTTAACACGGATTTTTATTACTCAAGTTCATATAAAATGCGACGTTACTAAATTAGCAAAAGTGTTGTGTTCCTACACCACATCGATAGTATCATATTGCATGAGCACTGGGAAACAATACAAACAGTGTATTTGTAATTCATTTGTATTTTTAAGGACTCGAACAAAATTGATCATTACTTGTAAAAATAAATGTGTGATTTTTGCTTTTTAATAACAATAATTGTTTTAACATTCAAAGGCTGTTAGCATTTTATGTATGTTTTGAATTAGTTATTATCAATTCACACCTTTGCCGAAAAATGACAGCATTGCTTTTTGTGAAAAGTGACGTGGTGATATTTTTTCAAATATGTAACTAGTCATCATCATTTTATACTTGTGTTTAACTAATTTGTATTCACCTATTGCAAAATTCACAATTAGCAGCATAGAGTACATAGCGCATACTTATTTTGAGTTTGAAGCAATGTGATGTAATAATAATTGTTTTTGTTGAAGACGAGAAGGTCACAAGCGGATAGAATTTTGATGAGTGATACTCACAACCACATTACACTCAAGTAATCACTTGTTCAATTTTTCCATTTGTAAAACAAGTATATATAGATGTATATAGCATTGGCATCATTATTCATGACTTTATAAAATACGCCTATTTTCTGCAGAAGACGCAAGTCATGAAATTTGGCTTTATAGTGGGCACCTATCTCTCTCTCTCTCTTTATACAACTGACGCTATCTCATCCATCCATTCCTCTTGTGTGACTTGAATATTTTTTTGCGAACCATCCGATAATTCTCGTCTATTGGCTATTCTTATCCAATTATGCAGTCATTTAAATGCATTTTACTGTTTAGACGCCGTCCAAAGTCTTGATTTACTAATGAGACCTGCACGAGAAGGTAAAGGTAAAAGAAACGCAAAAAAGTCAAGAGTCTGTTTGAAGACAAAAATATTTTGCAATTGTAAATGTAAAGCATGGATAGAATAACTGCAGGCTAATTCAGTAAAGAATGGAAATGACACGGAGTCAAGCTGAGTTGAGCTGAAGAGAACAAGACATTCAAGGACTAGGTTTAATGCGAATATGAAAGTATCAGCAAAAGAACAGAGCTGCTTGTGCTTGTGCGAATCATTAAGTGAATGGGAAAATTATTTTAAGAAGAGATAAGTCAATGACATGACATGATTTGTTGTTGCAAAAATTTTGACTGCATGAAAGATTCAGTTATATGTATAGACAATTCAATAAGCGTCAGTGCGGTTGTACTTGTTGTTGTGACCAACCGCTGACCGATCACATTAATAATTTTTTTGAAACTACACACACGCAGCGTGGATGGACATTATTACAGCATTGTTTTACAACATACCTATGTACATTGCTATATATCGGTACAAATACCTAAGTATCTAAGCAGATTGTTAAATTGCATCATGGGATTTGTAGGTGCACACATACTACAGATAAAGTCTTGTTCATAAAGGTACACATATATTACCTATGTAGCTATTCTTCTAAAATTGAAGGTAGAGCCGCACAACTGTCAATCAAAGTTGAATATTTTTACATGTGGAACCACACAGAAGATCGATCGTTTATTTTAATTTCATGGTAGGCAGTACTACACACCTTGATTATTATTTAATTTCTTATGGGATCTTCAACTACCTATGTATATTATTATTACAATTATATTCCAGAAACTGGTAGGTGGAAACTGTGAGATGGCTAATGATGATAATATTGATATTGAACGTGTGGTTTTTAAAAACTCTCTTTGGTTGCATGCAATTGAAAATGGTGGGAAGATGATGTAAAGGAAAAGTAAGCCCAAGCACTCGAGAAGACAATCGTTTCAAGATGTCTATCAGTATTAGTATATCCAGCCAGAAGATGGTTAAAAGCATTTTGGTAAGCTATGTGTTGAAATTGTCAGGGGTTGTTTTTTTTACAAAAAGCATTGATGTTTGTTTATATTAGGCAATGTGACATGAGACAAGTTTTTGTTTGGAAAGCAATAACAGAAAAAAGCATATTATGCTTT
>JAHZMT010000953.1:0-22983 GCA_027743785.1 Sinhomidia bicolor | reverse complement strand
ATAATAAAGAACTCAGCTAATGAAATTTTAACATAAAAACCATTTTGTCTTGTAGTGTATCATATATGTTTTAGTGGTGGGGCAGCAGCAGCAAAGGAAGGAGAGGAAGTTGTTTTTAAGCATAAAAAATAGAATATTTTTGCATGCATGAATGCACAAAAGCGATGCAATCTGGGTTGTTGTTAGATGAATACTTTAAGGCGTTGCAAACAACATGCAACAGCCAAGTGTGCCTGCCTACCTAATTGAAGCTATAGTAGTTTTGTGGTGAAGAATGCAGTAAATATCAAAAATAAAGAAATGTATTTACTGCGATCTAGATTACATTTTTGAGTCAATGCAAAAGTAAATAAAAGGGACTGACAAGAGTAGCAGCATCATAGGGCAAGGCAAAGAGTTGATAATAATAATAAGTGTCGAGAAAAAAAGTTACAATTATGTACATTTTGGTAAAAAGATAAGAAATAGATATTGCCGTAATATATGAGTAGCTCATCAGGTGTAAAGAATCTTATTACACAGTATGGGATTATTATTATTAATCATAATAGTAAGTAGCATTTACACAGCAGAAGATTACGCTATTGGATGTTTTTAAGGGTCATTCAATTCGTCACAGCACAGTCGTATTAACAAATGAGTACTCTGTTTTTAGCAAGGCTATATATATATTTAAAGCCATCACTTTTGATTGCTTCTGCTCTGCTGCTTCAGCCATGAACAATGGCGGTAATGATGCTGAGCACAGGTAAGTGACGTAGGTGGTACAAATGAAATATTATGTAGGGCCACTAAGCTTGTAAACACTTTAAATGTTCAACAATGTTGTTGGACTTTTTTAATAATGCAAAAAAGTAAAACATTTTTAAAAGTGCAACAAGTGGTTGTATGAACTTGAATTTAGTTTTGTAGAGACAAACTTCTTATCAAAGAAAAAAAAATGTTTTTGTAATTCTGTTTACCCATGTGAATATTTTTTGTAAAAATTGAAAATTAAATTTTGGTAATAGCTTTTTGTTGTTGTTGAGAGATGATACCCATTATATCTCGTTAAACCATGCATTTAACCAGAGCACCAGTCAGTCAGTCAGTCACACGATGTGATTATAAAACCAAGTTGGGACTCGAAAAATTTTTAAAGCTCATTTTCTCGAACAAATAGTCCACGTATTTCACTCGACCGTGTACGAATAATAATACGTCTTCCGTCCATTATTCAGATTACTCACACGACAGGCAGCCAAAGTTGAAACTTGAAAGTTTTGTTTTCTTTGCTTTGTGCATTAATTAGGATTATGGAGCATTGTGAAATGTCGTGTTTTTCTCCTGTGATTTATTGTTATTTTTCGTTGAAGACAAGCACGAATACTTCAGCATTTAGCATTATATATTTTGAGTTTAGAAATGACTCACATGATTCATCATTCACCAGTATCACCAAAACTTTTTATGATGGGAACCCATTTTATTAGTATGTCGCATATTTAGGCCTCATATGTATTACTCATGGCAGTAGTAATCAGGATCCTAAATCTATCTGTAGTGGTATGACTAAAACAAACCAATCGTAATTACTTTAATTATTACTATATTTTTTCCGCTTTTGCCAAAAAATGTTCATGAAAATGGCAACGATGAAAAAATTACATTAAAGAACTACGATATCCCTAGCACGTACTACTACAACTCAAACTCTTACGATAAAGGTTCTTGACTCTAACGTCCTAAAAGTACAAATTATTATTATTATTATTATTTAGGCAATTTAAGTATATCTAGCAATCCTACGTGCGTTGGTTACTTTTTAGTCACTTTCAACTTTATTCCTAATCTAACAAGATGCAGGCAAAATCAACAATCATCGTCATTTAATTCTTATCATAGTTCATGGCTACCACCACCGCTGATGCGATGTGTGTATGTGACAGACGCACGTATACTACTACTACGGTTCATTGTTACGATACATTGTTATCATGCCAAAAAAACGTAATATTTATACAAGTTAAAAATGAATTTGAACGCCTGCCGTTGCTATTTTGAACAAAACAAAATGTTTTTCAGACATATTTTTGTACTACATGCGTGGTCAGTTTCTTGAATGTTTAGGCAAGTGGACTGCATTCATTCGTGGTATTTATAATACATCTAGTAGTCAACTTTTTAAATAATGTTTTTTACTAGTGCACTGCCCCTGCACTGGTTATTTTTTTACAACAAAATTGCAATCGTAAAAAATAAACAGCAAAATTTTTTGTATCGCTGAGAGCAAAAGGTTACTGAATTGAGTAGGTAAATAGATGGTTAGGTAGTCTTAACTTAAGCGATGCGTTTTTATTTAATTATTACTGAAGCATTTATTAAATTATAAACTATATTACATATGCAATCATTTAAGTGCTTTTGAGAGTTATGTAGTGTTACATATTTTGCTGCCTTTATAACAAGTAATATTCTTGGTTGTTCCCTCAAATTGCAATGTTTTCATGATAATTTTTACAGAAAATGAATGGGATAAACGTTATAGTGGTCAATAACAATAACAAGTACTACTACAGGTGGCTACGTTTAGTCACCACCAACAAAAGTTCTACATAATGTGTGTAGATATACAAAAAGATAACTTTTGTACTTCCGGTTTTACGAACTAGAAAAATATGCGCTTCTAATGAACTAGTAGTATATTTTTTGCTATAATAAAATAATTACCTAACCTATCTACAGAATTATTTTTGCCTACTTATCTGATGGTGAATTGTGAATGGCATGGCACAATGATTTAAATATAACTAAAAAATGAAGATGAAAAACACATCTTTAAAATAACATGATAAAAAATCAAGTGCATACCTACCTACATTATACAAGAATATATAAATTTATGTTGATGATGATGATCGGCTGACCTGATTTTAAATAGTACAGTCAGACAAGTTGCATGACCACCTATTTTAAATGTTCACAATTCAATATTATTCATGTCACAGTTACATTTTTTCTTTTTCCTTTACAAAACTTTCTGTTTCACTCAATTCCTGCTCGCTGTACAAACTATATTTTTACATTTTAAGAAATACCTAATTCAGTATATCTACAAATATAATTAACATTTCTAGTCGAGACAATCAAGTTTATAATGTTGTCCAGAACATATTCAAAACCTTGCTTGTAGATGCTTGCTTGCTACTGAAAATAGTATGAAATTCAATACTTATCTAATAATTTGTCATAATAGCCCTTGGCACGCATTTATAAAAATTATCTAAAATTTTTTGGAGAATTTGTGTACAAAAAATGCTTAAAAAACCATACTTTCGTATTTGTGTGAAAACCCTTGTACAGCGTTTGCTACATAGCAAAGTTTTCAGTAATACTTTTTTGAAATTAAGTAAAAAATTTGAGAAGCCATGTTTTGTAAAATTAGTAATTGACGTGTTATTATTGTTATACTAGTTTTTCCACTAGCATCAGAATGTGTAATACCCGAGCCTGCAACAAAAAATACTGACAAAAAATGTGAGTTATCAAAAATGACGGTAGAAAACATGGGATTTTATAATACAGCTTGTTGTACAATAACTTAAGTTGCGGTTAAATGAAGCACGTATTTAATTTACATAAACAATTTTTAAAGGCAAAAATCACGTCAAGAATTTAGTTGATGAATGAATGATCAAGTACATAATTATGTGAGATTGCGTAATATTTACCATTTGCATATTATAAATTGACCGCAAAAAGCAAATTAGAAAATTTATTACGCTGTAAATTCTCATTTTATTTATGCAGGTAAATTGCAAAATAAGTAAACTTCCTGTTCCCTACCATTAAGCTTATTTTTCATTTCTCCAGGTTTTCCTGATACACGTAGGACTTAGGAGGACCACCAATAAACAATCATTGTCAGTAATTACTTGTTTGAATTCATTCTTAGAAACCCACAAAAATTTTGATTAAATATGTTTAGAAATTTCACTTATATTCCTGAAAATGAGATAATACTACACATTACACGTGTAGACTTAAGTAAGTATTTTAAAATTCCCAGCAAAATACGCAATATTTTCCTAATGTTCACAAAATAAGCAGTTGATGATTGCTTTCATTTGTAAAACTCTGTCCTTGTTTTTCTTTCCCAAAAAAACCCAAAAGCTAAATATTTCCTAACCAAAACCAAATTTACTGAAGCAATTTAAATCTGGTCTGCTTGCTGATTCACAGTCATATTATATCTTTCATTTTTGTGATTGTTGTTGTGACGCGCAATTTGTGAGTGACCCCTTTTCATGCAAAATCATTCAAACGCGTATTTAAACTTGAAAACCTACTTGAGCACTTAATTTTTCTCCATGATGCGTGTAGCTTTTGTGAGCTTCACCCAAACATTATTTTTCACTTTTTTGCAATGCCCTATTTATCATCCTCACAGTATATATTATTGCCACATAAAACGCAAAGCAAAAGTATTCGACTAAAAAACAAAGCCCATGTATGAAAACTATGCTGCCTTTTTTCATTAAAAAAGTGAAACAAAAAACTCTCGCGCAGTCTTTTTCACATGGTTTGCAAAATCGCGTTTTGGTCGACAGAACTGAGATGATGACGATACCGAACGAAGTATCGTGACAAATTAGCGTGCTGCCTAGTAAAGTACGTTGAGCTTTACCACATGGAGTACAAGTTATGGTGATATATGCGAAAGTGTTTACTTTGTCATTATAAAACATCTATGAATGTGAACATGGATTTGATTTAATGCGCCTAAATGTCAAGTAAATTATGTAGCCTTATTTTTTTTATGGGAATTAAAAGAGATGATCGCAGCAATAATGATGATGATGAGAAAGAGAAGGGGATGCAAATGTCAATGTATTCTTGTGGTGCTGCTAACATTTTTTTTGCTTTTTGCGTGTACGTGTTTAGCAAATTCCTTTAAATAATTTGTAGGAAGGCCTTTTGTTTCCCTTCCCAATGTTCATTTTTTCACAATAAATTTTTGTTGGATAAAAATTGGAAAATGAGAGACTATTTTTAAAATTTTGCTGTTTTAAAATAACGATTGTGGTGATGGATGCAATTTACGTTTTACGACAACAATCCGTCTGGAAAGGTGAAGAAACTTTTTTTGGCACCCTTTCAACTATCCAACAATTGATTTATTTTCGTACATAAAAATGCCTACACACAAAACCACTTTTATTTGCTCGAGTAGTGGTGTTTCGAAATTGAGGAAAAATTCTCCTTACGCGTCATTTTGTCATCATCATCATCATCATCCAACATGTCTTCTCTACTCTTTTATTTTTTTACCTACCAGAGCCCTGCTTGCATTTTTTGTAACTCCCGAACGTGTAGTCTTCAAAAGACAAGTAAAGTTAACAGAGACGCTTGTCTGTACAAGTAGTAAACAAAAAACAAGATTATGTAACGAACCAGGCGGTGTACAACAGGATTTTTGTGTACGCGCAAAGTAACAATACGACGATATACGACACACACCCCCATTCAAATTAGATTTTCGAGCATTAAACTCATTGTGTATATTTTGAGAGATTAGTTAACAGAATGAGTGTGTGTGTGAGAGGAGGAGACATATGCCTGAAAGGGTTGGGGTTCACAGGGATTGCACGAAAAAGGTAACACTTCAGTAATAAAGTATACTGGTTTTACTACAAAAACGTGTCAACATCATTATCATCATCATTCATCACCAATAAATATTTAAATTGTGCTGCTGCTGCTGCTGGTGGTGGTGGAGCGCTTGCAATTTGTAGCGCGACTGTGCCTTTATGCAGGTTAACAAACAGCCAGTCGATTGTTGCGGAATAGCCAGTGTGTATTTCGAATGTTGAGCTTGGAATGTGTTGGTGGAGTTGTCAATAAAGTTAGAATTTACTGCACTTAAATATGTTCAGTCAAATTGCAGTACTTGAATTTTTTCAAACGGTCATTCGCTTAAAAAATCATACTCCATTGGTAAAAAATTAATTATTGCGAAAATGGAAATAAATCTTGTTTGTTAATTAACAAAAACCACAATAATATAATGAATTTGGACACTGTTCCAACTTTTGACAAAACATTGGTTTAAAATGCAATAAATACAATAGACATTGTTATTGCATCATTGTTAAAAATACAACTGTGTAAAAAATTGCACTATAATTTCCTTGAAAGACCTACCAAACAATATGCTCACGTAAATGTTGATTATTAAAGGCAGAGTCAAATGTCATGTAATTGACCACAGTAGAGCAGCTTATGTTAAGTTATCGCAGTAATGATAATGCTTCCATCATCCAAAAATAATAATGCTAAAAGAAGCGTACTAACAGCAATGCAGTATACAGCAGATTTGCTTTTTTACTAAGGCATTGCACCAATGAAGCTGCACTGCAGCACTGGTCTACGATAGATTCACGAAGTAGCATGTAATAATTGTGCTTCCAACCAAAGGAAAAAAGTTACTTAACAAATACGCGTAAAATTTTGTATTCGTGATAAGCAGAAATCTCTTCTTATTGTTAGTACGCATATACACTATTACAACTATCCATTGTAAGTGCGTTATTGACTAATGAAAATAATGTGTAATAGTAAAAAATAGAAAATGGCCATGCAGAGAGCCCTTCATCATGGCAAACGCGCACAGAGAGGTGTCTACAGCATTCGTACTTAATTGTGATATAGCGCGTAAACAAAATGCAAGGTGATAGATAGTAAACGGAGGAAATGTATTGCGGTACAGCTCACATTTATATTTTGCTTTATTGATCGACAAAATAAAATTACAATGATAATCTGGTAGATCCACGCTGTAGTAAGGATCAATATATTCGTCACATTTTTTAAAAAAGACAAAATTGTAATTTGCAGTTCCTCAGCTTGTACTTTTTTAAAAAGATTCAAGCATATCCCTGAAATGCAAGTATAATAGTTATGATAAACAAACTTGTTCGATAAGGAAAAGTTGCGTAAGAATAGGAGTGAATGTCTTCCTGTACTTGTATTACGAAACAATAGCAGCTACTCCGTTGCCCCGACCAATCCCATATATGTACCATAGGAGACACTCGGTGAGCACGAAACAGAAGAGGGATACCCATTTTGATAGCGTCAAAGATGTTCTGGAAAAAAGTTCAAAATTGTATATTGTAGGTAAATCATTATTGCATTGATTCTAAAAAAGTATAATCATAATGACACTTCACGGTCTATCCCATCATCCATCCTTCTGTAGCGTAGCTAACGCTTTTGCAATTAAAAGTAAGCATTTAATATGTATGTAAGTATATTGTTGGCTTATAAATATTTATGCATTGTAGCGCTGCGTCTTGATGACGAGAAGAGGTGCTTTTGACATATTGTGAGTTTTCTAGAGTAACGCAATGTTTAAGATATCCTTGTTTACCACGAAAATGCTATTGCCATTTTGAACTTTACAGTTTTGCGAATTGCACTTTTTCTCAAATGAACTTGGAATCTGGTACGTTTCCTTACAAGTAAAGGAAGTGGAGTAAGCATGCAGCTATATTTTTCCGTATAAATCTCTACTAATCCTTCCAAAAAAATACAATCCTTTCCACATTAAAAATATATGATCATCATTACCTCAACCTTTGCATTCCTTTTTACAAAAATTATTCATAAAGGCCATCTCTACGCATCTAATGTACAAACGTTAACGTCCTCATTTTCTTACGTTATAAGGCAACTGACAACGGTCTTCCTCTTTGAAGAGCGCATCTTTTTCTTATTTCCACTATCTTCATGACATGATGTTTCTTCAAGCGTCAATTCCATATTTTCATGCTGCTGCCGCTCATCTTCACCTCCAAGAGTTTCTCCTCTTTATAAGCCAACTGACAACGGTCTTCCTCTTTGAAGAGCGCATCTTTTTCTTATTTCCACTATCTTCATGACATGATGTTTCTTCAAGCGTCAATTCCATGTTTTCATGCTGCTGCCGCTCATCTTCACCTCCAAGAGTTTCTCCTTCCTCGTCAGCAAAAACGTCGTCGGTACCTGTCACATCGTAGGATTCGTAGTATGATACATCGTCATCAAGCTTGTTACCAGGAACTCTTCCAAGCGTAGTTTTTGGAAAATCAGTGTACGGACGAGTTTTTAGTATTTTGTCCACCTCCTCAGCCACAGTTGACTGAGACACGTGACGCCTTCGACGCTAAAAAAAATTAATTTCAATTAAAAGTTTACTGCTATAAAATTTTTAAACAAATTATAACATGAAATGAGATATCTGTACAGAAAAATTATGCAACCTTGCTTCTTCGTTCCGCCTTCTTCCCTTCTCTATTATCAATGCATTTTGAATTTCTACAGAATAGGGCTACTCCATGAACTAAAGAGAGAACAACGGAAGTGAGTTTGAAAAAAGGGAATTTACACAGTAGTTAATAGTTTATTGTTTAAATATACTAGCTACATACATGCAATGGAAGAAGACACTGTGGAAAGACAAATCCCTAAATGAAAATCGATAGGGGTGAGGAATGGGACATGCGATAAGACGGGAGTAGTCGAATATTCCAGAGCTGTCAAAATTACCAACAGACTTATCTACATGGGAAAACAACAATAAGATTTTAGTAATTATTTTTAAGCTTTTTAAGATGTCCCTCTCAAGTAACGTACATTATCCGCCCACTTACAAGCATGAAATTGCCGATGACACCAATTTCAGCATATTTTCGTTGAATTAGCCATAGACTCAGTAGAGAACAAAAAGTGAGAAGGGCCGTGGGAATGAAAAATGAGATTGCGTGGCGTAACCAGAGTTTTTTGAAGTGGAAACGGATTATTAGTCTTGAGTAGCTGCCACCTTGAGCAAATAATAAAAGCTAGTCATTATTGGATATTATGACCTTGAGTAAAAAATTAAAGTAATAATGGAACTTTTGCTGTCATCATCATCATCATACTATTCATGCCAAATTCAATGACAAAAATTTCTGCAATTTACCAGTTGCGAGGTGAGTCTGTTGTGAATGAGTCTCGACGTACTTTAGCGAGTAGCTCGACTTGCCTGCTAGCGAGGTCTTATCGATTTTTGACAGATCAACTGATCTCGACCCATTTCTCCATACGTACAGAATTTCGTCAGTTTTGTGACCGACTAGGAAAATAGTGTGTAAAATAAGGAGACTCATTTTCTCACGGTTGAATCATCTCATCTAATTATACATAATTAGGCTTACAGCTTTCCAAGTCAACGTCGCAATCAAAGGAATGCAGGGGATAATTCTCAAATCGCATTGGACACGATATGGCCACTGTAATCCTAAAATGAGCATCAATTTTAACAATTCATTGTGTTATATGAATTTGCTTTTGACCTACCTGGAAGTTTTCAAAACGTCGCCGTTACGGGAAAGTCTAATTATTTGGCTCGCTAAATTTCCTTCACTGCCACTTGTCCCGGTCCTAGTCGCGTACCTTGCATCCGTAGCTACTTCGTTGATGATGAAGGTGTCCTAGAAATGATTGTTCCATGAGCATATTTAATATAACTCTTTTTGTATCCATTATTATTATTCGAGCACAACTTACAGGGTTCCAAAAGGTTGACATAAAGTCGGGATTATCCACCTGTTTACAACCAGTCATGTATTTACAATCTGTCTATATGAAAAATTGTGCAACTAAAATTCTAAACCCGAAATACGAACCAATATTTCGGATATGCTCCCTTTTCCGTTGCCGCCACCTTCAAAAATTAGCCTTGGATCATTCCACATTTGCATGAGAAGAAGATTCACTGTCATGGTCTGATTACAATAGTAGTACACACTATTAAAATTTATTATAATAATAATTATGAAACAGGAAACAAAGTTTTTATTTCAATTTTTCCTCTACCGATTTTTCCTCGTTGATTTCAATAATGTTTCGAATAAACACAAAAGCCTGAATTTCCAGTGACTTTTCTAAAAAATAAAACCAAACTAATGCCAAAACCGACGTTTCAAAAAAATTTAAACGTCTAATTAAATTTTAATACCACCTCCATATCCTGGTCTAACGCGATTATCCGAGTGTGAATCAAGGTCATCTAAAATGTCAGACAAAAGTGAACTACTGGAAGTTCTAAAATATCAGAAACACACAGATTATATAAATTTTTATTAGCAGCACAAAATGGAACAAACTATGATAAATGTTCACCTTTTTGAAGTCGCCCCAGTAGTTACCCCAATGATGCAAATGCAAAATACGAAGAAGGCAGAGTTGGGTATCGGCTCCGTCTGGCAGTAGAAGTATCAGTATCAGTATTTTCGAAAAAATTTCTCAGTAGAAGTATCAGTATCAGTATNCGGGATTGCAGTAGATACTGATACCCAACTCTGGAAGAAGGCATTGATAAAGCTAGCACAACCCATTTTGATGACACATACTCTACAGAGCATCAGAAAAAGGGTGACTGTTAGGTATATTCCGTTCTTTTGTTTTACTGGGTAGGCTCATGTTTCAAAACTTTTTTTCGTGATCATCACTATTATTGGAATGTACTACGTCAAATAGAACAAGCGACAAGTGGATTGAAATAAAAAATTTCCACAATTATTATATGTAGTATGCTTATGCTTTGTATAATGTATGGCAAGTCGGAAGATTACAAGACTGGACCACGTTGTTGTTGGACAATGATTTCTTTCAATTAAAGTCAATTAGGCTTATTAAAGCACTTAGATGTAGTCCCGAGATTAGGGATACACGCATATTATAGTGTGCTCACAAACAAAGGGTTGACAATGGGGCAAGTTGATAATTCAATTTTAATATCTTTTTGTTTTCGTTTTGTTTTATATTTGGTTTTATTTCAGTAAATCCGAGAAAAACAATCAGTTAACAATATTGATTTTCGCATTACACTTAAACTAAACAAGTTCTAAACACAATCGATTCTTTTGTACATTTCATCATCATGCGTTGATAAACATTTTAAAATATAGTATACACGAACACTACATTTATTTTCATTTCTTTACTTGCATCAATGAAATTCAAATCAAGTATTCTTTTTTTTGAAAAAGGAACGTACCTGAAAAAAAGAGACAAGAGTAGTGGTCCAAAGAGGGAAGGTGTGTGTGTGTACACGTATACGCTGGAGACGCAAGGGTTGTAGTAATTTTGTGTAAATAGCAAAATTGTACGATCTTGGGCATGTTATTATTTCAACTTTACAAAAAACTGGACACTTTTCTTCATATATAATATATATGTATATTTACATGTTCGTTCATATAATATCGTATATTTATATAGTCTACTGGCCAATACAGGAAAAAAACATTTGTCATCATGAACTTATTGTTATAAATGCATATTCACAAGCACTGTTGCTGAGTTTATTATATATTTCTTATTTATGCCTTCTTTAATTGTTCTTGTATCGGCCAGTGGAAATCACTACTTATATAATCACGGCACCAAAACAAAAAAGGTTTTTGCTCAAAGTAAAATAAAATAGTCACGGTAAACAAAAAAAGAAGGAACATCATAAATGAACAGGCTTATCAAGTGCTATATAATATATAATTAATTATTGAAATAAATAGTTTTGTTAAAAACGTACGCTAAACATTGAAAGATACAGGGGTTGACTGATGATGATGATGTAGAAGAAAGGCAGACAGTTTGTCATTGATTCCGAAAAAATGAATCCTGTACATCTGAAAGTGAAGATTGATTTTGTGTGGGAGTTACAGAGTTTTTTGGCTACTTGAAGACTAACCTGCTACTCGAATAATTCTGTATGAAGTATTTTATGGCCATTTGATAGGGTTGGTTGATCAACGAGGTAGTTATCTTCATCGCTTCCATCCTAGATTTCGGACGTGGCTATCCTAACGATCCTAGCATAAAAATATACGAACGATGCTGATTAGAATCCGAAAACTGTTAGTCTTTTCCGTTACAATATTAATATGAAAAAAGATTAAACAAAAATTGCTGCACAACTTTTAAAAAGTTCTGTTTCAAGTAGTGAAGTGTTTGTCATTCATGCGATAATACTACAACTTGTTGTCAGCAGATGAATTAAAAAGTCTATACATATAATGTCAGGTCATGTGTGAACGTAATAATGAAACAAGCGTTGATTGTTTAGTATTAATGGCAAGCGCTAATAATAAAGTTTTAGAACACGGGCTTGTAGCAAAATAATATATTAATGCTGAGTTTGCTCAGGCAGCAAAAAAAAAGAAGTTGAGAAGCAAAAAAGGTCATATAATAACGAGTTATGTGTAGTCTTGTCCAGTACTGAAATTAATTTATTCATCGAGTATTCGTTTGCGATCAAAATTACACGACTATTCCTCTGAAGAGAAAGAACAGTGATGAATGCTGATGAGAGGATGGAACTCATGGTGTTTTGTTTTTAAACGAATTTTCTAACCTTGTGTACGAAATAGAATCTCGTCTCCTGAATCAGACACATCATCGCTTTCACTCACTCAACATTATCGGAGAGTGAGAGGATCAAATGGGCCCAGCCAAAATATCAACCGTTGTCGGTCAAACAATGTTATCAAGATAATGTCGGACTATAAATTACGCTTTTTTTGCTCAGAGAAAAACACGTACCTCCTCTCCCAACAACAATGGGTTTTGGTATGATAAAGTAGCAAAAACTGTTGCGTTTTTAGCAAGGCACTTTAAAACCAACTTACCTGGGATCTGAATTCGGTTACCAGAAATATTATAGCTATTATGCTGATACGCCCTCCTCCTCAGCAGAATGGTTGTTGAAGCGGGGGGATGTCTCTCCGTTCTTTGGGGAGTGGCTTGGTGGGGTGTTGTTATGAAGCGGTTCCCAAGATCCCTCCTGCTGCGTATTATGTTGCTTTGATGGGTTTTCGTCAACAAAACGCGCTGGACCAGCCGATGGAGAACCATCCTCGTGCGAAGAAACTGGTGATGCCTTGCTGCGAGACTTTTCATCCTTTCTATGACGGTGATCATCTGAACATTAACAATGTTAATATAAATTAGTCATCACTAGTAATAATTGCATCAGCATTAATATTATTAAACTAACTGATCGGCTTCAAATTCTTGATTACATACCTTTATCTCGTTTTTTACGATCTTTATCTTTTCTATCTCTACTTTTGCTTCGAGACCGTTTTCGTTTATGCTT
Organism: Sinhomidia bicolor; assembly: GCA_027743785.1. NCBI lineage: Eukaryota > Metazoa > Arthropoda > Collembola > Entomobryomorpha > Entomobryidae > Sinhomidia > Sinhomidia bicolor. Next base: position 9,821 of record JAHZMT010000953.1, on the reverse strand, counting down.
ATCTTTGTCTCTACTCCGACTTCTGGATCTGGACCTTTTACTCCGTTTCTTGTCGTCGGAATGCTTAGATTTCCTATCTCTGTAGCAGACACAAAATCAACGTCAGTGTCGTAAATAGCGAAATGTAAAAACGACTAGCAATACAAATACTAAACATACTTGGAAGAATTCCGCTTCTTTTCCCGTTCCTTGTCTTTGTCCTTTCTGTCCCGGGACTTTGACCTCTTCTTACGATCCCTTTCTGAACTGTTTTTTCGTTCGCGTGACCGACGCCTCGATCTCGATCTACTTTTACGAGCTTTACGATCTCTGTCGGCATCTCGTCTACTCGTATCTCGCTCACGACCTCTGTCTCTATCTCGCTCAGTTTCACGACCGACTCGCCTCTTTTCCCTTTCACGTTCCATTTTTTCCCTACATCCATCAGCATGTATATTTAATATGTATTATCCATGTTTAAAAAGATTTCCCAATAAAAATTGGCAAAGTTTAAACCTTACCGTTCATCTTTATCTCGTATTTCCTTCCCTTTCTTTATATCCTCCATAGTTTTTCTAAGCATTGCAAATCCTACATGCTGCTTTCCCATGATATGGTCATCTAGTCGATGCTGTGCCTCGCCAATAATTAAGTATGAGCCACACACCTCACATACTTGCATAGCTTTATCAGGATTCCATTTAAACTCTACTTCATTGGACCTGTATTACATATAAACAGATAATTAGCTCCAGAAAAATGTAATTCATTATTTTTTAATATGACCGTAAATTACTTTAGCTGTTCCCGTTCTTCTTTGAGTTGTTCGCATAGCTTCATTAGACCTTGAGCCTTTTCAACATCCCCATCACATCCAGCACTCTCCGCCTCTGAAAGAAGTGCATTGATGCGCTCTGTGAGCAAAGCAATTTTCTCTGCATTTTTGGAACCCGGACCAGCGTAAGTTCCCTGAAAAAATAATTTCAATACAAGCATTACAATAATTGCCACCGTTTAATAACCTTCCTCGCACTTATACCATACCACACACAATAGTGTTTCAACAACAGTTTACGCTCAACTCACCCCATCAGGTCCATTAGCCAAGGCAATCCTCATTTTACCCCGCTTAATCTTTGCCTCAATATCAGAAATCATTTTCTCTGCAAACCTAATAAACTCAGCCTCATATACTGACTTCCGGTGAGAGTTTGCCTCTTCTTGGTACTTTTTCCGGAGTTGCTCATCATGAATTTTTGCACACGGACCCAGGTCAGCCTTTGTGTTCACAAACAACTCGTTAGGACAGAAACAGACCAGGTAATGGGTGCAAATCTGCAATAAAATCAAATAAAGTTGAAAGATATATTCGATAACCCAATCAGCTGACCACCCCAACAATATAAGCGTACACTTACATCCGGATCATCCCACTTTGGGGTTCTCGGCTTATCTGTTGGCAACGCATCCCGATCCCTTCCCATCAACTCATCCAGAATGTTTGACATGAAGTTCTTTGCCATTTTGCCTCACTTTTCACTACTCTACTTTGTCCACTACACTACCATTAAAACTGTTCTACTTTCGCAAAAATCTCCAAATTATTTTTCCTTCACAGTTCACACCAATAACCCCATACTACTACTCCTTCACTCTTTCAAAGTTTCTCTTCATTCTCCCGTCCAATTTTCCTCCCTAGTGAATCAATACACAAACAAACTATATATTTAATCAATAATTTCCCACCCCGAAAACCAACCCCTCCAAAAAACTCAACTTCTCACCACTTTTTCTAATAAACATAGCAATTTCAAAATACCAATCCATCTTTTTTTAAATCCTCATCTCTCCCGCAACTGTTGCACGTTACCCTCAACACGCACATCAAGTACCGCCGTGAACAAAGACAACGGTACCACCTCACACTACTCATTTTTGCCATCTCATCTCGCCCCACAACCTGTTCATTGTTCAACCCGCCCAAAAAAAACTCCCATCTGTGATAAATGACTGAATGAATGGTCGCTCTCGCGATCCATGCTTTTTTCCTTTGTATTCACCACCACCAGCATATCATCGTCGTCGTGCATGCTTTCCAAATTCAATCTACCCATCCATCTCTTTTGGTAAGTAATTTTCATTTTTTTTACTACATCACATCTACTACTACTACTACACCACACGACGACCACCACCACTGCTACCACTTGCACCTCTTTTGCACTAATACAATTTTTACTTTAACACAAAAAAAATTCTTATTACAAACGCAAGTGAGCGAGCGAGAAAGACCAGAGAATAGTAGAGTAAGTAGTATGTGTGTTGTTGTGTGAGTGGTATCATTTTCATTCCGGCGGTATTCATCGGACTATGAGTCAACTCTCTAGTTTAAAAAAACAGAACACGGCACATAAAGCAAATAGTACAGAGAGACAGGAGGACACTGCTACCGCCGCCACTACACCATGTCATGCCATTAAAAAAAATTACTTTTGCTAAAAAAGCTACTACTAGACTATATACTACTACTGAGCTGCTTCTGCTGTTGCCCTTGTCCATTTTTCTTTCTTTTTTTATGGGCCTTCCTCCGAGAATCATCATCATTTCCCACACATTCGATAAATGTCTTTTTTTGCGCTGCTATACTGTCGCTGCTGCAGCTGCTGCCGTGTGTTTGTGGCATAAAGTTTTGCATATAATTTGCAAAAAAATGTACTAGTTTTTTTTCTATCCAGCCAATGTATTGTTAATTTTTTTTTGTCCAGAGACAAAATATCCATTTCTCTATTTACCGAGAAGAGCTTCCTTCTAGAAAATCCACCACCAAGTGTCTATAGTGTGTGTATGGTTATCATTCTCATCATCATATAGTCAAACGTTTTTTTAATATTGTTGTGTTGGCGGAGGAGGTGATGATATTAGATGTTTGGTTAAAAAGACGAAAAAGAAAAGTGATTAGTGAGTGAGAAAGAAGAGCAGTCATTATTTTTAAAGTTTTGTCCTGTACTGTCCAGATTTTTATTGCTGCTGTTACTTAATACTATTACTACTACTGCTACTTGGTGTTGGTGGTGAGTCAAGGTAAGTTTGGAAAAAAATATATAAAGTAATGACCATCATCATCATCGTGATGATGATTAAGACGTGTGTATAGAATGTAGAGTAAGTGCCAGCCACGAGGATGGTTGTGTGATGATGATACCATGTAGTTTAGATGGGGTATGGAGGGGACTGACTGAGAATGTACATTCTTCGTTCTTGTGTCGTCCTCTTCTTTTTTGTCTGTGATTTATCTTTTTTTTTGCAAAATACCTAATCGTATCATCTAAAATAGCATGCTTGAATAGTTGAATGGTCCTTTTGGCCTTCAGTTGCCGTACTGTACGGACGAAACTAAGACGGTGTGAGATAATTGGTATACATTTTTTAGGTTTTTTTCGCGGAGGTAAATGAACGGGGAGAAAGTTTTTTTTGCAAAGATGATGATAAGGTGTCAGTTATTGGGCGAAACGTAAGTTTAATTGGTTGTTTTAATGTGTTGTAGATCAACTTTGTGACCTGTCAAGAAGGAAGGACTGAATAATATATTTATATATACCTAGTTATTGAAAGTTAAAAAGTTCCAACATCACCAAGATGGGCAGTGAAGAGGTGGAGTTTACCAACATTGTTGGTAAATTTATGTCTACTGACAATGATGTTCGACAGCAGGCTGAGGTTAGACATATATTCTTTGTTCTGTTGTGAGATTTGAAATTGTCATTCACCTTACAATATTTTAGATGAAAATCTTTGTCAATTTTCATTTTCCAGGCAACGTATGACACGATCCCAGCTGATAAGAAAGTCTTCTTTTTGCTGGGTCTTATTAGAAACGTGCAAGCTCCGGAAGATCTGCGTGCACTTTGTGCAGTACTCCTCAGGCGACTCCTAACAGCTCACTTTGAATTTGTTTGGAATGCGGTAAGTAGCAGCAGCATGCAGCATCTTGTTTAGACAGTAAGTCAAGTAAATGAAAAGTGTCAAATGTTGTCTTGATTTTTGTACAGCTCGGTCCTGAAGCGCAAGGTCAAGTAAAATCTGAAATGATTGCGCTTTTATCGCGAGAAGGCGAAGCGTTTCCAATGCGTAAGAAACTTACAGAAGTAAGTGCCGAACTCGCCCGCAATCTAATCGACGACGATGGCAACAACACCTGGCCAGACTTTCTGAATTTTCTATTTACTCTCGCTAATAGTCAATCAGTAGTGCTTCGGGAGAACGCGCTGCTCGTATTTTCTCTAGTTCCAGGAATATTCGGTAACCAACAGGCAAACTACTTAGATGTGATCAAGCAGATGCTTGCACACTCTTTTGCTAGCGAAGCGTACTCTGTGCGGTTCCATGCTGCCAAAGCGTTTGCTTGCTTTATCACTGACCACGAGAAAGAGGAGAGCATTCTCAAACATTTCTCCGAGCTGATGCCACATTATATGAAAGCTATGGAAGAGTCTGTTCACGAAGAAGATGATGATACGTTGCTGAAGATGGCAATCGAAATTGTCGGACTGAGTCCAAAATCAATGAGACCACATCTTGGAGCATTCTTACAACTTTGTTTGGGAATTGCAAAAGAAGAATCAGTTGATTCTGATTGGAGGCACCTCGCACTGGAGTGCGCCATATCCGCTGCGGAAAGTACACCAGGTGCAGTCAAGAAAGTGGGTGGAGCACTACTGCCTCATTATGTTCAGTTGGTGAGTTTTTAAAGATTCTCCTATGATTAAGTTGTTTTGTATGCAATAAGAAAATTTTTGATTTTTAAAATTTTATATTTTAGATGCTTGAATTTATGACGGAACTGGATGATGAAAGTGACTGGGCCACCTCTGACGAGGCAGTAGAGGAAGACTCTGACTCTGACGCCTCCATGGCCGAATCAAGCCTTGACCGGCTAGCGTGTGCTTTAGGAGGCAAGACAATGCTTCCAATAGTGATGGCTCAAGTTCAAACAATGTTGCAGCAGCAAGACTGGAAAATGCGTTATGCTGGACTCATGGCTGTATCAGCCGTTGGAGAAGGATGCTCCAAGCAAATGGAACCGATTCTTTCACAAGTTGTCGACCCAATCCTTGGATTCTTAAAGGATCCACAGCCCCAGGTTCGATACGCTGCTTGTAACGCCATTGGGCAAATGGCGACCGATTTTTCACCTAGCTATGAAAAGAAATTTCATAGCAAAATACTACCCGGACTCATCTCTTTGTTGGAGGACCATTCGTGCCCTCGAGTACAAGCCCATGCTGGAGCCGCACTTGTAAACTTTTGCGAGGAGTGTCCTCGTGATATTCTCAAAAACTATGCAGAGGCACTACTTGGAAATCTTCAAACTTGCTTTACAATCAAGTTGAAAGAACTCGTTGAGCAGAACAACTTGCCATGCTCGATCCCGATGATGTTAAAGTAAGTCTTTGAAAGAAAACTTTTAAGTGAGTCATAACGTATACATGTAGTTGCTAAAATAGTAATAAATATTAATTTGACAATAAAATTCATTTGTAGGAAGTAGAAGATGCAGGAGATTGGGAACTTATTTCCCTCGGCGATTCGCAAAATATTGGCCTGCACACTGCAAAGTTGGAAGACAAGGCGATGGCGTGTCAAATGCTCGTGTGCTATGCACGAGTCATGAAACATCATTTTAGGCCGTACGTGGATGAGGTGAGTTGTGAGAACAAGCACATCTGTTATTCCCACTGACAATTTCATTGGCTTTTTCTATCGATCGAGTATTAACAAAAAATGCACCACCTTTTAGGTCGTCAAACTTGTCATCCCATTACTTAAATTTTACTTCCACGATGGAGTCCGTTCCTCCTCAGCGGAAATTATACCTCATCTTCTCCGCTGCGTCGACGATAATCCAAATGATAAAGTTGCGTTATGGAACCTGGTGAAAAACGATCTATTGATCGCTGCTGAAGCTGAGCCCGAGTCTGATGTCAAGTGCGACCAGCTTTATGCTATTGCTTCCTCTATCGAAGTGATACCTCCTGAAGCTCTTGACGGCGAAACCATAAACAAGATTACTACAGTTGTGGAAAAGGTGTTTCTCGAGCACTTTGAGCGCTCTGCAGAGCGTGCCGAGCAGCGCAAGGATGAAGACTATGATGAAGTTATTGAGCAACAATTGTGGGATGAGATGGAAGATGACAACTACGTTCTCACCAAAGCTGCTGACGTGCTGCACTCAATGCTAAAGGTTCATAGAGCCAACTACTTGCCTTACATGGAGGCAAAGATTCTTGGTCTTGTTAATAAGCTCATCGCTCCAGAGAGGTACTGGCAGGAGAGGCAATGGGGACTATGTATTTGGGACGATGTTATGGAATTTACCGGACCCGCTAGTGTAAACTACCAAAATCAATTTATTCCACTGCTTTTGCAGTACCTTGCCGATCCCAGTCCGGAGGTTAGACAAGCAGCTGGGTATGGGTGCGGAGTGATGGCACAGTATGGACAGGAAGCTTTTGCAGGTGTGTTTTCTGCAGAGGGTATAATATGTAATTTGGAAGATTAAGGAATGAACATTTATAAATAAGATTATCAAAATGTTTGGTTTATTACAGCTGCCTGTAAAGAAGCACTTCCCCGCCTTGTGCAAATAGTAAATGATCCTGAAGCCCGAGGGGAAAACAATATTACTGCTACGGAAAATGCCATTTCAGCAGTGGCAAAAATTATAAAGTACTGTCCTGTCGCCGTTAACCTCGAGGAAGCCATACCCGCTTGGTGAGACATTATATATAACCATTTTTACAAAGAACAAAACAATTGTAGTTATTGTGATTTTTTAAATGAATAAATGCACATGAAGGATTTCCTGGCTTCCGATTTGGGAAGACAAGGACGAGATGGACTCAGTCTATGGACTGCTATGTGACCTGGTGGAAAGTGATAACCCATTAGTGCTCGGTCCCAATGGATCATATTTACCCCGTATCGTGCACATAATTGCTGAAACATTTTTCAGAAAATCCCTAAACGACGACTCCCCTTGCCGACCCCGTCTTGTCAATATCGTGAGGATGGTGATGAACAATGCCAACTTACAGCAGCACTGCACAGCTGTACTCACACCAGAGTTGCTGAATTGTTTGCAAAACGCAACTATGTAGTTTTTTAAAAATATTTTAATAGCTTAATTTAACTGAACAAGTTATGTAATTATTACTATTGTATAAACATACGATCGTGTTATAACGTTCCTCTTTAAAACACGGAAAATATATACATACATATGCGCATTGAAAGGATATAACTATTAAAAAAATTGTAAATGGTTAAAAACCCATCAACTAACAATAATTCGGTCATTCTTTAACTTCGTTCGTAAAAAATGGAACGTATATTTGTAATAATATTTTTGCTCGGTTTAGTTAAGTTTCTTTGAAATATATTACATTTAACGAGAATGCGGTGTTGTCTGAAAAACGATGGTCTGGTACTGGAATTGTTGATAAAAAACCTTGTTTTTCTCTTTGATACTTTTTACGTAAATATTATGGTTTAAAAAGAGTGTTGGAATCGTACTGGTGTTTAATGTAATTTAATTTCTTCATTTTAATGAGATTCTATTATTTAAATGTTGACTTACAATTATTTCAAACAGAAACAAATGCCCTATTCGTTATTAAAAAGTTCTTTAAAAATAATTATTGCAGGTCAAATAACGTTGTAACATGTAGTAATCTTGTCGCAAATGTACTTCCTCTAATAGTTTGCGTATGTAATAATTATTATGTTACATACTGTTGCGTACTATGCGTATTTTGCGATGTTGCTTTATATACAAAACCACTACAGCAAAGCGTCTGTCATTTTTATGAAAACTATTGATGACTTGTAACGATTCACATAAACGACATTTTAAAGAGAATGCTTTCGAATTATTGAGAGTTGAATTTATACATTGTAATTATGAAACTAGTAGTAGTTTTAAAATATATCATATATCTCTATTCCTGTTATAAACCCTATATATATTTAGGAATAAAAATGTATTCTTGTTTGTATGGATTGAGCTGTGTTCTTTTGTGACTTTTAATACCCATTGTCATTGCATTCGATTCATTTCAGATATACAAGATTTGCATTATTTTTTATTACCGGCCAATTTAGAAGTTTTACTATTAACGCCAGGTGCACGTAATACGTTCAATTCTCAAAATCGAAACTAAGACCAATTTTATGACCACCTTCATTCAATTTATTTCCATCGATAAGCGCCGACATGGTTATTGTCGCTTTGGGACGAAGTTTTGTCTCGAATCCTAATCCAAACATCATGTCACTGTCAAATTTAACTTTGACTGCAGTACAGCAATCCATTACGTATTTTAGAGCGGCACCAACAACGCTGTATCTGTCAGGGTCTGCTTTGTACGTGACGGTAATCCCTGTCTCCAGCCAAGGTCTAGGCACGTAAATCAGACCAGCCCAGACAAGGTCAGCATTTTCCAGTGAGGAATGAAACTTGATATCTCCTGCGCATTTTTAAGAAAATAAATGAAATCCTTTCACTTTGCAAAAGCAACGGTTGCATTGTAATTTGTCCACCATACCGTGTACGAAAGACGCGGAAATGTTTCTCTTTTTGAACGCTTGCTGTGTCACGTCATATTGCAGATCACCTCCAACAGCAAAATCCCCATATCCTGTATTGTATAGATGTGAACTCATGACAATGATTTACCAGCTTGGGGAACATTTACGTTACAAACAAGACTGAAAGGTTTTTACCTGAAACAAGGCTACCGTTGACAAGATTGTTAGTACTGTCACCTCCTTCAACAGCGGTTTCAATGGTGCCTTTTTCATGTCTATTATAAAAAATGAAGAAAATATTGTGGAAAATGTATCACAAGCAACTTGATTTCAATGATATGAATTTTAAAGTCGTGCCAACCGGAAAGCACTTCGCCATTTTCCAGCTATTGAGGATGTGTCAGCGTTAAACTGTCCATCGATCCCAACATCCAAACCAGGATAAAATGCTTCTTTGGCCAGAATCTCCTGAGATATTATATTACCTGCAAACAAAGATATTGGTTTTAAAAATAAAAATATTAACGCATAATTTCAAAAACGCGTTTGCATGGATGATGGCGAAACCAAAACCAAACAAAACTTACCCGTTGTCCACTTTGTAGTACTTATGTAGCCAGGTATGAAAGGACATGTCAATTTTACTTGAAAGTCACCGCTGGCTTCTTTCTTTTCGAGATTATGGGTGCCTGTTATAGTTGCGTTAATGTCCTTGGACATTTGGTCGCGTATACTGAGTTTGTAAATATCTGTTTGGAAGCCTTTAGTAAAAAAATCTTTAGTGGACTTTCCAAAGTCGGCGTACGTCGGGTATGCTGCCATTTTGTGTTTTGAACGGTTTTGGGAAGGAGAGTATGTAACAAGAAATTTAGAAGATAAGATGGAATATTTACTCAGATCGTCAGAGTTGTCGCGAAAAAGGAATAAACAAGCGATTTCTTCGATCGAAGGTGAAGGTCACGTCACGGTCACTTTTAATGTCCACAATAATTTCCACCGAATTGTACTTCAGAATGAATTACTTCATGCTGTTATCGTAACTTGTTTTCTTGGAAACGTAGTTTTGCCTCCGCCGGAAGATACGTACGTACAATTTCAATACGTATGCAAAACTAAGTCTTTTTTGATCCAAAGAATCAGTATAGCAATTCAAAGAGGAAACGCTGCATGTGTTATGGGTACCATTGCGCCATCCCACTCAATGGAAGAAATATTTTATTTGTTATAGTTATATGTATACATTCACTGTTCCTACT